>JAQFYP010000002.1:0-135227 GCA_034694865.1 Bilobella braunerae
TATAACCCGAAGGGCTAGCGCAGGGCAGGGCGGCGCCGAAGGCGCCCCTTCCCGTCAGGGAAGGCCCTGCGCTAGTTAAGTAATAAATGAAAGTTACAATTTCAAAAAAAAATTTTAAAATCATTTTTGACCAATCGGAAATCGGATGAGAATGATAAATGGAGTGCTGGTCCTCGGAGAAAGATCTTTGAAGATGCAAATGAGGAGGAGAAAACATGATTATGAAACAGCATCTGCAGCACATCTCCATCTGCCCCTGCATCCCTCATGATTCGTAGGGAAAACGTTAATTTGATCCAGGTAAGCGAAGGGTAGATGCTGGGAGGAAGCCGGGCGCTTTTTCGTACGCTGCTGCTTTCAGCGTCAGCAGCTGGAATTTGAGCTCCTTCTCACAATCCTGAGAGCCTTAAGTCGTCGCGTGCATAATTGAGGAGGGCCCTTATGGCCCTTCTTCCTTCCGAGGCTCAGGCCAAGAAGCATGTGGCAGGCCCAAGAGTCATGAATATGCTAATAGATTAAAAGTAGGCAAATTAACCCTCCAAGCATAGTCAAGAGGTATCAAACAACAGCTTCAAAACGATGAAAAATAAACGAAATACAAAAGAAAAAACGAAAAAAAAAACTTTAATTATGTAATTATTTTTTTGAGTTGCATATCTCAATAGTTATCTGCCAATACTTACAACGGCCAAACCATGAGCGATGCCTTCTTTTTATTTTGAAATCAGCAGACCTTCTTTTCTTTTCCTTTTCTAAATTTTGCCTATTAGAAAATCTGCAATATTTTCAAAATCAAAATCCACAAAGTAAGGCATCTATTTTTTTTAAATACTGTTTTTGCTCTTGCCGTCTTTTTCACAGCGTCCTTAACTAATGTAGAACATGAACGCCGTATGAAATTTATATTATTTTTTTTATTTCGAATAAGTCCGAAATGTGAAAGTTAACCCTTCGCATCTCACCCAATGACAGATTCGGTTTGAGCTCGGAATTGACAACCTAACAAAATTCTCAAGCTTTTTTGAAAACTGCAAACAACGCTTTGAATTTTTTCTGGTCGATTTTTACTAAAAATTTCAACAATTTAAAATTTTGAAACCATAATTATCATAATAACAACTTTTCCAAAACCACCAAAATCTCCACCCGAACATGCAAATTGGATCAAAGTTTGGACTCTAATTAAAGTCCCACTGCATTCAACCTTAGCAAAAAAAATGTGTTATTGTTAAAGAAATTAGGAAAAATCAAAGTTAAACTACGAAGAATTCATCAAAATAGGTAATGCAATTTTTTTCATCATGAGTGGCTCTTTGCATATGCAATAGAATTTCTTGACACTTCACTAGATGCATGAGTTGACGATGCGTGTGCCCTTAAGTGCTCCCTGTCAAGGGCCCCTTGATTAGTGTTCCCTTGGTGTTTTGTATGGTAAAAAGGCGGTTTTTGGCCGGATGGGGTCAAGTCTATTAAGTTCCATTTCCTTTCCATCTGCCTCTGATTGTGCTGTAGGATAATTCTGAGAGCGCCAGGATGACAGGTGGGATTCGGAATTGACGCAATTTCCCAAAACTAGTACAGAGCATTTTGAAGATGGAAAAAATGACCGGTGGTTCGTATAGGTTGAACCCACTGTATAAGCTTGAAGTTAAATTATTTGAGATCAACTTCCTCCTTCAGCCCCACCTGTCATCCTCCACTTACGAGCAGGAATCGTTGTACTTGCGCATTTTTTTTTCATATACCGTGAGCTTCATTATTTTTTGTTTTTAGAAAATTGTTATTTCCAATTCGCAAGGTGTGTATGTGAATTTTACCTACCTGCCAAAAACTATTGTATTCATCTCCTGCTCTTGATTTGAATTAATTAGATGACTAATGGGAAGCTGCAGCCGGACGGCGGAAGTGACAGATGCAGGCAATTTTTTTTTACAACGCAAAAACGCTTTTCCGCTAAAAACTCGACCTTTTTGCTAAATCGTAAAATGTTGCGCTCAAAAGGTTAATTGCAATTAGAAAAAAAGTACAGGTACAATTGTTCAATATAGACAAATTCATATAGATATTCTGACAAAAATATCGGGTGTGTTGCATCTTTTTTTTTACGAAGACGCAAGAAATAATATTTAAAGCTAAAGTTTTTTTTAAAGTGTCAAATATTCAAATATTGTTTAAAAAATTGCAACCTATTGAAAAAATAAAGTCGCTAAATTTGATTTTGAACTTGGCTCGACCTAATTTGGCTTTTGTTTGACCTCTTGAGATCACTAAATTCAAATTATAAAGTAGAGTACATACGCCGCTGAAAAAAAAATGCCGACAAAACATTAGCACAGTTTGGAGCTTTTGGCCTAAATCGTACAGATTTCCTCAGAAAATAATAAAATAAAAACAAATTACGCATTAGACCTCCAAATGGTCATCTTCTATAGGCCAAAATTAAGGGAATAGTTGACAGTGTTTCGGAAGATTTTTTTTTTCTCAGCGGCGTATATCCTTTACGTTGTACCTTGAATTTGGCGACCTCTTGAGGTCAAACTTTAGCCAATTGGGTCAAGCCGAGTTTAAAATCGAATTCAGCAACCTATTTTTCAAAAATAGGTATGCACAATTATATACAAATTAAGCGGGCCTACTTTCGCCGTGTATTCCTACGTCTTTTCAAATTTTATTTCCCTCGTTCTGTTCGAGTGTTAATGTTCTGTTAATGTTAGTGTTAGAAATGTTCTAACGCTGCAACAAATTGTTTAAATCACGCTGAATGTGAGTACATGTATGATAGAACTTTGGAAATAAGGTCTGCTATTTTTCTTTAAAAATAAAGGTTTGAAGGGATTTTTTTAAATCATAGGAATTTCGGAAGGAAATTTAGAAAAAAAAATATGTGAAGAAGGCTTACTTTATTCTAGAATTCGGAACGCATTTTTAAAACAATGTTTTTAAAAATTTATTTATATCTATTTTGGAATTTCAAAGCGTGAACCCTACATGAAGGAGGAATAACTACGAAATGTTATACTCCAAAATTAGTGAGTAGTTATAACTATTATTCAAATGGCGTTTTGGATCTACCTGATACTTGCTGTTTTTTTTTGTTTTTTTGTTTTTCAAAATTTCGAACTTAAAATACTACTTAAAACAATTATGCAAATTAAGCAGCTTGACTATACGACTCACTGTTCACTTTTCAAAATTTCCCATAGATTGCATTAATAATTAGTCAATTAATTACAGTCTTCTGGCAAAATGCCCTTGTAACGACATTTGAGGATGCATTTCTAAAGAAAAATTACTCTCGCATTTATAAAAAAAAGTTTAATTAAGTTGCATCGTGGTAAATTTGCCGTATGTTTCAAAAGTCTAATAGAGAACAACTTTAAAAAAATTGATTGAAAAAATGAAAACTTTTGAACAAATCCATTATCGAAAACTTTTGAACAAATCCATTATCAACTAAGAAACCACCAACCTTCGTATGATTATTTTTTTTAAAGAGTTATTACTATTTTTGCGTTTGGTACCCAAGTTTAGCAAATGATCAAAAGAAAAAGAAAGATGTTATTCTAAATCAGGAGTTGATTTTCAAATTGAAATTATGTTTCAAAAACATAGATCACAAAATTGAAAAAAAATTAAACAAATCCAACTTTGTAACCTTGATAAAGCGTTTTTTTTTAAATAATTTATTTTTCATTTTTGCATTTGGCACCTAAGTTGAACACAATGATTGCAAAATGCTGCAGAAAATTTCTTCCTCAAAATACGATCGCTTGGTTGTGCTTTGTTTCAAAAATAAAAACGCATAAATATTTCAAGTTCATGATATTTTTTTTAGAAAACTGATTCTAAAAATCGTTTAATTCATTTCCTTCTGAACGAAAAACGCTGCTATTTTTTAAAGGAAGCTCAATTCAGTGAGGCATGGAGCCCTGAGCACACATCCTTCCTGGATATGAGGCTGATTTCTTCCTACACCGTTTATTTACAGGAGCTAGCTTATCAGAAGTAAACAATGGAAGGAAGGGCCCCCCTCCGACGTCCCTTAAGGGTCCCTTAAGGCTCTCACAATGCTATTTTACCATTTCCAAAAGCACTATTACAATGACAAGGGATATTTTCAGGGCCTGCCTGGCTGGGTCGGTGCACAGGCAGGCCCTTTACATCCCCACATAGTCAAAGAGGGCCCTTATTCTCTTCGAAAGAGGCCCTTAGAAACATTCCACGCGGTATTTTCGCCCTAAAACTTCCTCAAGGGCCCAATTCTAAAGGGCCCCCTATATCCTCAAGTCATGAAAACATCCCTCAGCTAACGCTGCTGCTGACACGAATTCTGGGACATGACCTTGAACGTCCACAATGACCTCTTGCCTGCCGCTTAAGTGTGATTGGTGTCGTCGGATGACCTCTGATTGACACTTCCTGCCTGTCAAGGACCGTGGGAAAATTGGTTGATTTGCTTTTTATAGTAGCTCAATAGCTCTAATTTTTCCTTGTAGCGCTGCGAGATAAGCGATTTAGCAGCGTCTGGCTCAAGCGGTGAACACATTTCCGGGCTGCTTTGCATGTGTGGTGCAAAGATTCAATTTAAGTTAATAAAAAAATGGCAAAAAAGCCTAACATTAGGTTTAGGCCGTTTTATGAGTTGTCATTTTGAACTGTTGTTTGATTCCCACGCACTTAAGCAAACTTGAGGATACTTATAGAATTATGCAAATTACTTCAATGCTTTACTTCATTTTTTTTTGTGTGCTTTTACGTTATGCATGATCATAATTAAGTGAATTTTGCGCCCTTCCGGTAGGAATTTAGGAAAGATGCATTTTTTTTTCTTCTGGACATGAGTAATTTCATTCAAAAAAGATTTTTCACCTGTTCATTCATTTATTCCGGGAGTCACGACATGACTGGAATTTTTAAACAAGACTTGTTTTTAAGATTTTCAAAAAAAAATTGGCTTGTGGACAATCGTCCACTTTTTAAAAAACAAAAGTTTTTAAGGTAGATTTCAAGTCGCGAAGATTGACGACTCGGCGACCCCATTCATTGTATGCAGATTTTTTAAGGCAAAAGGACCCTCTTAGCCTAATACATGAATTAACGATGGTTACTTAATTGTAATTAAAAAGCAAATGACCCAAAGATCTTCGTTTGAAGTCACCACAAGGATGTCGTGAATCTTTCACAAGACAATGTGACAGGAAATCGTGACCTCTTGGGCTTGTCCACAAAGTACACAACGACCTTCAAGCTAAAATCAAACTCGTCATTTCAAACAATCTCAAACAATTCACGAAACAATTTCAAGCAGTCTACAGCAATTCCAAACAATTTCAAACAACTTTTTTTTTAGAATGTTGTTGGAGTGAACACAACACCGATAATGAAGGTGATAAAATTTTCAAAATGTTTTCGATTTCAACTGCTTTTTTTTTAATTAAAAAAAATTGTTAGAGTGAACACAACAGCATACAATGTGATTGTTGAAACTTGCGGCTAGTAAAAGACTCACAATCAATTTCCATTCATTTGAAATGATATTCAAATCAATTTATCTCACCGTTTTATCTCGGAATTGCATTTTGGTAATGCAATTCGGCAAATAGTGCCCTAAAAAGCATTTCAAAAGCAACAGCAACGGAATAGCCTAGACAAACTTTTTTTAGAACACGCGTTTTCAAAAAAAAGCATTATGAATCTTAAGCAGCTCAATTTTATTCCATCAGAATAATCATCTGAAATCGTATAATATGTTTAGAAGGGCAAACGCAATTTACCAAAAAAAAAAATTTTTACTCGTGGTTTAAAAGATGCCGAACAAATATTAATGCTGCTAATTTAATAACTGCTTATTTAATTGCTCTATGATATTATTTATTTATTTTTTTTATTTTTTTTTATTTTTTTTTTACATATTTTATAAAGTACTTACCGTATGCACATTTAAATGCAATGCGTGATGCGTTTTAACATTTTAGAATATTATTTCTGTTAAATAAAAAATCTTACTAAATTAAATCGATTTTCGAAAAAAATATTGATGAGGTGTTGATTCGTCATTTGGTTCACACCAACCGACCACCGACCCAAAGGTCGCTTGAGGTCACGATGACGCTGCAGCGTTTACCGGGTCGCTTATCCGCTTCCTTCCCCGTTAATTGCAATTAAGTGAAGCTAATTAACTAACTGGCTTCGAGTTAAGGATAAGTTAAGGTTAATTGGTTTACGTTACAAAGTTCTGGAAGATGGTCCCTCTCGTGTGGATAAGAAGGGTGAAGCCTCCCGTGCACCCAAATGGAAAGAGTAAAAAGGAGCAGACTCTGTCCAGACTCACTTCAGTTTCAAACTCATCGCAAGTGGAACCCTGTCCATGTCACCACGTCCAAAGCAGCGCCCTATTGTCTCAACCAATCACACGAGGTCAAGAGGTCACCTGGCCCTGTCACACACTCTTCGCTAATTCACAACTCCATGTCCATGACCATCAGTGCTTTCTCCTCGCTCTCATAATGTTCGCCACAATTAAGGGTCAAGGGTCCTCGGGCTCGTCGTCCCCGACCTCCACTTCGTCATCCTACCCTTCGTCGCCAGTCTGTCTCGGGTCACAGCTAATTGACAAGGCCTCATCCACACCCTACACAGATGCCACCAAGGTACGTAACTTGACAACCCCTTGTCCATGCCCATAAGCACAAAAAAACAGCAGCCTATTGTCCCAATCATTGTCCGGGTCAGGCTCAGGTCAAGGTGACATTCTAGCTGCCAGGTCATTCGCTGGGGACATGGCGCACCGACCAGGCCGTTGTCGTCACCCCGCGTGATCTGAAATCCGAGAATTCGGGCAAGCGACCACGTGCCTGGTTCGAAAGACTCCGCTCTGCGGGACGATGGCACGGACCAAAAAATAGGGTCAATAGGTCAGGTGTCACAGAGCCCTCGAAGAGCAAACTGTTTTTTTATCTTAGATTAACCGATTAATCGCTACTTTAGATCGACAATCCTATCTGGGGCTGGAAAGTGGCAGCGAAAGAGCGATGAGACGGGGGTATGACGAGGGACGGCGTGTTGACATTAGGTTCTGGAGTTCATTTACCCCGAGGCGAGGACGGCTCTTTTTATGCTCTTATGTAAAAAGGACTGTTTTAAATGCCTTTTAAATTTTGCTTTTTTATGCTAATGTTAATCACGATTCACGAAGTTAATTGTAATCATCGTTAGCTTTTTAAATGAGAGCATAATTTGTCGTCGTCATCTTAGCCGAGCCCTCTGGTACATGATTGAAAAGTTGAACTCGTCTGTATGGCTCTGCCTGCCTGTCGAAACCAATGACCCTTCTGTGTTTGTGAGCTCTGCCATCTGTGCACCCCAAAGTGACGAAATTGAATAGACATTTTAAAAATAGAGTACTGCTCAATGCTGGCAGTATCCTGGAAGTATACTAGGGCTTCTGTCCAGCTGTCTAAATCCGTTAATTGATTCAAACAGAAATTTTTTAAAAAGAAATGTTGCGAAAGAGCCAGTTTGTTTTGTCTGGGCATAACGCGGTGCTGGAGCTCCAAATCGTGTACTCGAAGCGAATCTGCGTAAAAATTGGCCCAATTTTAAGTGCCCCAAAGGGGCTTTTCAGTAGGCCCTACTTCCAATTTTGTTTCAAAATTTTGAACAGTTTCCATTCGTTTTGCCTTAACTTGGCTTGAATTTCTTTCTGTCGAGAAGATGAGCCAAAGAGAAAGACCTTTTTTTTATGATCACCAGTTTGCATAAGATATGAGATACCTTACTATCTAATATCCGACTCCACTTTTGGATAGTCGATATCGATATTGCGTCTGTGGATGCTAATTTGGTAAATAATTGCTTGAGTACTCTTTTTGGTTGTTTGTTTTCAGTTGCAATTTAGATATCCATTTCCGAGATCGCTGAAGCAGTATTTTTAGAAAAAGAGCAATTTGTAGGACGACGAAATGTGACGACGATAGATTTCAAGCGTATTTTCTAAAAATCGTTCCCGTTTACAATTTATCTTTTTTTTTGGGTCGAGTTGCGGAGGTCAGGTCAAGTGATTTGACTAGGGAAATTTTGACCTTTAAGTTGCTCCTTCTTCCTGGTCGGATGATTTTGAGTTGTTTAAAAATAAGAGCACTTAAGAAGCATTTGTTGAAAGCTGGTTATGAAAGCGGTGATTTAAAAAATGGCCTTTGAGAGAATTTTTGATTGAGATCGTTAAATAATTCTTAAAGTTCAATTTTTTTTCCCATTGCTTGACCGTATCTAATCGGCCGCCTCGCCTTTTGCTGCCCAATGAATGAATGCCCATTACGCTGCCTGCCTGATTCTTAAGGAAAGTTGTAGAGAAATCAATTTTACTTTTTCCTTTTCTCGTAATTGTTAAAAAAAAGTGAAAATTGTTTTGATTTGAGGTTAATGGTCTTGTGCTGGAGGTAAACAAACCAATTATTCCATTGAGAATAGACGCACGACATCGGAGCATATGAGCTTATTTTTCCCATTCGTCATCATCAACCGCACTCACCTACCTTCGTACACTCACCTTACCTTCCGCTTTACCTCCAATTAGCATACGGCGGATTTTAATTTTTACCTGTAATTATACAAGAAAAACATCAGATCTGGCGGAGAGCTGTAAACATGGATGCTGTCGACGCTTCAGGAACTCAGCTTTTTTACTTCCTTGAACTGCGATCTGACCCTGCCTCCTCGACGAAGTGCTTTCAAGTGCTGGCAGTGGAAATTGAAGTGCTAATTTACAGAATCGAAGCGTCAGCGATTTTGTGTTGTTGCGAAAGATCCTAGCCATAATCTGACGCTGTTGGCGTGATTTGAATTTGCATCATTTCTATTTGTCTAAGATCGGCCAACGTCAGAGATCAATTGCTCTAGTTTTTATGTCGCCAATTTGTTTTCTTCTTTTCCCTAATTGCAATTTGTCGTCAAGCATCATCCACTTGTCAATTACTTGGAATTTAGCTAACAATTTTAGGTCGTTAGGATTTTTCCGTAGTGTTGGGTGGGTGGGCGAGGTCAAAAGGTCAAATTCTTTAAAGTGTTTGTACCCTTTGTCGGCGTGTTGAAACAGTTAGAAGAATTTACATGACGCTTTTAAGCTTAGCACTCGTCTAGAAGAGCCAAGTTTCTTATAATAACGTGTGGTCATCTTCTAAATTTAAAAATATTTTGCCACTCTCCGTGTATTTTCTCAACCCGTGCTAAACTAGAAATACGACTATGGGAAATTCATAAGTGTTAGGAAATGACCATGCGGTAGTTTGGGAATCTAAAACAAAATGATAATTACAGTGTGCTAATTTGTATATTGTTGGCTAAATCCTCCGAATCACCTACATTTGCCCTTATTCGTCATCAGAGACTTTATAGTAGTCATCGCCGCTCCACGAAAGTAATAATTACATTTTTGCGGTTTGGTAGTCACTATTCCGATTTGAATCTTTGTTTGGAAGTAGTCACGGTTCCTGGCCACACGGCATCTGCTTTTCCATGGAAGCCCCATTCTTTTGGAGGTAGAACTAACTGGGAGACAGTCATTAATACGCAGAGTAACTCTCCTGAGTACCTGCGGCTGATGATGTGTTTTTATTAGTGAATCATCCTTGATTAAAATTTAAAACACCTTTATACACTCCCACCAGTTGCTCTAGTTAGTCCAGGATGAGTAAGATTATTTTTTTGGGAATTGCAAATAGGAATTGATTTTTTGGAATTTAGGAATTATATTTTGGAACCGCTTTCCGGTCATAAAGAAAGCCTAGACACGCGAAACAGAGTTTTTTTTTGTTGATCGTGAGATTTTACTCGGCTACAATATTTTTGTCACCTTGAACTGCATTTTTGGCAGCCCTAGAGCCAGGGGAGCTTGATGGAAATTTTTTGAAACGAAAAATAATTTATGAGCCTCCGGCATCATGCTTGACTTGAGCTGATGCTGGTAGACCCCAAAAAGGCTTCTTTTGGCATTGAACTTTTTGTTTTTGTAATTTGAATATTGTTTTTACGCTATTTAGAGGAGATGCGTAAGGGAGACGAGACGGGATTTGAGTGATCTGATCAGATCATCGTAAATATTTATTAAAAAAGAAGGTCTAACGCGTGTCGACGAGGTGAATGAGAGAAAAGGTGTTAAATTGTCTTTTGACTTTTAATTTAAATTGTTCTAATTTAAATTGGTTCTTGATCTCATTTAACGATTCTTTTTTTTTAATGGGCCCATTAGCATTAGCAGCAGGTTAACTAATTGGAATTATAAAACAATGGGAATAGAGGGCTTCGCTTTCGTTTTCGTTTTTATGAATATGTGATTTTAGTGAATAATTTTTATGAGGCCTATCATCCTGGGCTCTGAAGCTCAAGGTCAGCGACACTTTTTTTTCTGTGTGTTCTTGCCCATATTATCACCCTCACTTGCGCTGCTTTTCTGTGAGGAAGGGCAGTGTAGCATCTCCCTTGCGTTTATACGCCCTGTACAAGTTGTACAATACAAAGATGCACATGAAAGTGTTGGGTTGTAGGAGCACCACTTATAGATGGTGATATAAGTGACTACAACACTACTAACTTTGTTTCTAGATTTTTTGGGGAACTTGAGAGAGACTAGGTAGATTTCGCTTCCTTGTAAGCACCCAGCTGCTTGGTGCTTTAGCAATTGAAATTTCCCTGCTTTTGGATTGGGCTCGTGAATTAATTAGTGTGCCAAATTGGAAGGTTAGGTGCGCTGAATCGATGGCAGCCTCCAGCCAGCGCTGACGAGATCATTTTCAGCCTTATATGGGCCTAATTGATCTGGCCTGCCTAAATGACGAAATAACGTGTTGTTTTGTCTCTGAAAAGCTAAGCAAGAAAAAAAAGAGCTCGTTTGTGGCGTGGGTGGCATTAAGTATGTAGTAGAGAACGAGAAAATGACGAATTAGCAAAAATGCAAATAGAGCAAAGTAGGAAGTAGGAGAGGCTGAGATGAAAAAAAAGCTATTGAAAGATTTATAGAGACGAAGATGAAGGATTTTTTTTTGTTTATGATGAAGGAAGACTAATATTAAGTTGTCCCTTTACGACGACTAGTTGGTAGCCACCGCCTGGTCATTTACTAGTTGCCAGAAAATGACTAGAACGATCTCAAATTCCGACATCTACAAGAACCACCAAGATGCCAGGTTTTTTTTGGCGTTGCTAAAATTAGCTTTAGCGTTTTTGAGGCAATTTGCTACATGTAGCTTTATTTCTTTAGCGTTTTCTTTAGGAAATTTGCTAAAAGTAACTAGTGTTTTTTTTTATTGAGGCTAATGCGTATTTGTAATTAACAAGTTGTGAGTGACCCAATGATTTTTTTTTCTGGAAAGATTTTGAAAGAAAAAATACCTTGTTTTCTCATTTGTGAGATAATTGTTTGAGTACAAAGAAAAATGTTTTTGAGTTTAAGAAAAACCAATCGTTTTTGGAAAATTCGCATAAAAGTTAAATTGTGCAGGCTAATTTGAAGGTGAGAAATTTGAGGGCGGATGGTGTGAATTTTTGGAATTTGAGCCCCATGACCTTTGACGAGGGTGAATCTCCTCGCCTTGACTCGCTGCCGCTATGATTCGTGCAGATTTAAATATTAGAATGAATAGATGACGCTTCCGCTTCCTAAATCATCGTCAGGAGTCACTGTTACATGCAATTTACTTTGAAGGAAACGCTTGGAATTTTGGTGCTTTATGGCAACGATGAGGTCAGGTAAATAGTGACTTGGACGAACAGGAGCTCCTTTGCCAAAATATAGTCTAATTGAGCATTAGGTAAACCCACCCAAAATAAGCGCCTCTGGAAAATGCGTGCAAGAAACTTGGACCTTGAAGAAGCTAGGACGCCATTTTTTCTGCATACACAGCGATTTTTTTTTGTATTCGTAGATGGCGTAGTTCCTAAAACGATTGAATCGCGACTTTTATGTTTTTGAAGAAACTGGCAATTTTTTTTTACGAGCCCCAGCAGTTCCAGTTGAATTGCATCGTCGTCTATATGTATGTACAGAGAGCTCCATAAAGTTCTGCAACACCTTTTTTTTTATTCCTTTCTCTCTCCTGCCCATTTAAATTGGCAACTCATGTGTAGATCGTGTATTTTTTGTACCTCGTGGTCTGTGGCTGACCTTCTAAGTTCTTGAGAGGGGCTTTGAACCGACCATGACGACTCTTGACTGAACTCGAGAATAATAGATCTCTCCAAGAGGCAATTAGAGGCATTGCGTCGTCGTTCATTAACGTTTTGGTGGCTGGAAGAGTTCAAAAAAAGTGTCTCGGTATACTTTGGAAAAGTAGAACTGGATTTAAAGGGACGGATTTATGTCAAGCGAGAAAAGGCAGAAAGGTTTTGGGGATACCGAGGGATTCTTAATAACCGCTTTTGCTTGTGATGGGATTTGACATTGTATATTTCCTGTCCGGGTATATGGCGAAGCAGGGTTTTGGAATCGAACCTTTTGAGGAGACCTTCCTGACAGGCAGGCTCTGGATTCAAAAAACTTGTTTTCGGCAATTTCGCTTAACTATAAGGGAACAAATGGGCTTTAGATTTTAGATTTGGAAAAAAGGCCCACGACCCCTTAAGAAGGGGAAAAGGCCCTTTAAATGGGCTGCGTATAGAGAGCCATTGGTTAAGGGCTCACAGAAAACCCTCCAGAGAAGGTTTTTGTTAAGAAATTTACCGGACGTGATTCGTTTTCGTTTGTTAGAGTGTCAGTGAGACAGGGATTTTTAGAATGGTGTATTATATTAGGAAGGGAAGTGTTTTTGAAGAGATTATTGAAGAAGGGACTTCGAAGAATCGTGGAGAGGTCTTTTAAGAAGAATCAAATGTGAATGTGACTTGATTTTGATTAGGAGCGGTTCTCGTGTTCTAAAAATGGTTCCCCCCAGCAGCAGCCAGCGAAAGAGGGGCGGGGTGAGATGGTGCTTGTGAGCTCCTCTTTGAATAGCTTGTCGGCCCTGCAACAGCGAAGGCAGAGTGCTTCATCATGATGGACATTTTTAAGAAGAAAAAGGTCTTGAGGGCCCTTAAGAAATTATGATTTGAAGGGAAACTCCCTGATCTGGAAAAGATAATCGATGGAGGCTCCATGGGTCTTTAAAGTAATAAATTGAGTTCATTTTTAGGGAAGTGGGAAAAAGATTCGAAGGAATTTTTTAAACAAATTTGTCCAAAATTTTGTTTTCAAAGGCTTGAATTTAATGGTCTTCTCTTTTTATAAAAAAAAAATTGTTCACTCCCTTGTTATTTAATTTTTAAAGCCAAGCACAACGTCCTTGTGGAGGTTAAAATTCTGTCGAGATGTGTGCGAATAACAATTGAGAGAAAATAGTTTTTGCAGTGGGAAGGGCGCTTAATTGGCATGAATGCGAATTTCCTTGAACCGAAAGTTTTTTTGCCACCGTCTAAGAGAGTGACGACGAGGGGTCTTGAAGGACAGGCCTAATTTTCCCATGGCAAATTTGTTAAAGCCATTCTAAAGAAAAAGGCTTTTTAGAAATGTTATTGATAAGATGCTGGATGCTGTATGCTGGATCACCACGATGATGCTGGTCTGCGAGAGCATAAACAAAAGGGGGCTTTTTTTATGGAACTAGAGATGATTTGAGTGTTTGAAAAAGTTTTTATGGGCACTGGAGACTGGAAAGTAAAAAGTCCTTCTTAACAATTGTTGAATTAATGATGGTAGGGGTAAAGAAGAGCTGCTAGAGTATTATGCAGGGAGAGAGTATTATGTAAGTGTGTAATTTAACCTTCCTTTGCATCTTGAAGATTGAAAAAATGCCCAGTGGGTGGCAGAGGAATTATTTTTGAGTAGCATTTTCTTAAGGCTTCATCATCTCCATTAGTAGAAGGAGAATCAATGATTTTTAAGTCAGATTTCAATTTTTAGGGAGAGAGTGAGGCGGATGGAATTGAATAGGATCGTGAGTAAATGCTAATTGGAGCAAAAGTGGCCTTCTGAAAAAAGGCAAGAAAAAATGCCATCTCCTCCAGGGTCTTTTCGTGTAAAATTGTACGACCCAAAAAAAAAAATAGGGATTTAAGTTAACAAGGAAGTTAATTTGAACGAAATGACGACAAATTTTACGAAATTTGGGCTTGGCTTGTCTTTTCCATTTTTTTCTATTTTCATTTTGACTAGTTTTTTTTATTGCTCTTGATGTGTTGATTTTAAAGGAGTTTAAATTTAGGTAGTTTGCTTTGCTGAGCTCATTAGTTAAGCATAGCCAGGCTCTCAGCGGTAATTCTCGAAATTGAGGGACTTTAGAAAGAATTTTAGATTAAAATGCAAGATGCAATTGGACCAATTTCCGTGATTGGCCTTTTATCTTGAGCTGGAATCGAATTCAAAGTGAATTTTTTCATGTCACTCAAAATTGGGCTGTCGGAAGGAGGATATAGGCTAGAGCTTTTCATCATAATTGATTTGAATTGAATTTTTTTTAAATCAGTAGTTTTTTTAATATTAATGATTGACGTTTTTTTTAGACGAAGAAGCATCCGCCGAATCATATCAAGCGCCCTATGAATGCCTTCATGGTCTGGAGTCAGATTGAGCGGAAGAAGATTTGTGAGAAGTCGCCCGATACGCACAACGCTGAAATCTCGAAGCGACTTGGGAAGCAGTGGAAGTTATTGTCGGAGTGTGAGAGGAGGCCCTTCATCGAGGAGGCCGAGCGCCTCCGAGTCCTCCACGCACAAGAGTACCCAGACTACAAGTACAGACCGAAGAAGCGGGGGCGGTGTGGCCTGGAAGAGTCCCCACCGACCAAGTCCACGCGCAAGTCAAGTAAGCCCACCCCTGCAGCGTCATCCGTCCAAAACGTTTTTACAAACAGCGTCAACGCCCTCGTGACGTCAAGTACTGGTGCAGTCTCCCCACCCCCTCCAGCTCTACCTCGCTCAATCCGCTCAATCAATACTGAGCCAGGAGTGTTTGCGTCGTCGCTGAGCCGACGAGCGGCGCACGTGACTCCGACGAAAGGGATCCTCACGGCGAGGTCCTCGCAGACCCCAGTCAAGGTCACCTCTCGAGCACTCCCATGTCAGTCACCCGGGATCTCGAGCACTTTCGAGACGCCGAAGAAGGCGACGCAGTTCTCGGATACGTCGAGCACGAGTTCCCATGGCTATTCCCCGCTCAATCGAATCCAGATCGTGAATGCAGCGATCAAGACCCCGCCCACTGCCTTCAATATGAGGCTTACCATTGACCAGAAGTACAAGGAGTCGATCAAGCTCAAGGGAGAGAGTATTACGCAGTTGGCCTTGGCTCCGCCCTCCGCCGACACAGTTCCTGAGTCGCCGCCCTACTTGATGACGCCGACGTCACCCGAGAGCGGTAGCTTCTATGAAGACGATTCCTCAAGTCTGAGTGGACATGCGCAGTCGCCAACGTCCTTCTTTGATTCCAGCAGTCGACGGAGTCTCCAAGCAGGTAAAAAGACGTTTTAGCATTTAAAAAAAAATTGTAGTCTAACAAGCCCGTCTTTAGACCGAAGTTGTTTAAGGAACGTTAAATTGCAATTCAAAGACTTAACGCCTACAAAACAAAATTTAAATTTCGATTATTACGTACGAATCCTAAAGTTCAACCATTCATGAGCTAGTTCACGGCTAGAAAAAAAACGAACACAGATAATAAGTCGAATTTTTTCTATGCAATCGAAATGTTTTTGTATTTTTCAAAATTTGATTTAATTTTGAAAATTACAATTTTTGAAAATTAGGGGTTGGATCGATGTTGTTGTTTCTTGTGAAAAAATAAATATAAAAGAATGGATCAGGAAGTAGTCTTTTGCATTACGAATAGCAATTTTCAAAAACAAGTTGCAATTTTATGCATTTTGCTCGAGACACTTTTCTCTATTTTTGGGACAGAAAAACAAGTCTATTATACCAAATAGGGCAGGTTAGCAATTAGCCTGGCCTCTGGGATTTTGCTTTTCACAAAACTTCCGCTTCACTTCTTGTAGGATATGCTCCTCGTACTATTTTTGAAAAGTTTTTATTTCCTGTCAAATTCGATTTTTTATGGTTTTGTTGTTGTTATGTTGAACTCTTGCAACGTCCATAACTCCAACTTTACTACAACCCCATTTCCATTTTGTTCCTAGTTTTGGAGGCAGTACCCATGACTTGCTCCACGACGTCCTATGATGCCTTGGTTCCTGAGGGAGGGTCACCCTTGACGGTGGACAGCCGCCATTTTGGATTCCCCATCATCCTCTCCACCTCGGCTCTCCCTCCCCACTCAAGGGCCGACGAAGGGGCTCTCATGGTGCCCTTGATGCCCATCAAGAACGAGCCCATGTCGCCCATCCTCCACCTCGAGGACATTTTCTCTGTGATGCCCAGCTCGGGCTCTGGGGACGGGGACCACCTCGACCTCGAAACCATTGATGACTTTCTTCAGCTCCAGACTGAGTGCGACTTCAAGCTGGACTCGAACTGCAGCAGCGACATGTCGTCGGGCGGCGACATCACGGAAATGGAATCCTGGAACTGGGACAA
Organism: Bilobella braunerae; assembly: GCA_034694865.1. NCBI lineage: Eukaryota > Metazoa > Arthropoda > Collembola > Poduromorpha > Neanuridae > Bilobella > Bilobella braunerae. The sequence goes on from JAQFYP010000002.1 coordinate 16,552, forward strand.
GCCCCTCTCGTCCGTCACCCTTGACTTTGACTTCGAGGCCAACAATAACAACATCCACAGCTCTCACCACCTCGTCACCGCCATGGATCCCCACCTCATCACGGCCATCGCAAGTGACGAGAACGCGCTGCCGCTGTTGTACAACTAACGTTGTGGTCAACTTTGGTCAAGGTCACCCTCCTGGGACATAATTGACATAATTGTAACAACTAAAGTAAGAAGGGGAGAAAGGAAGGCTCTATTTTTTATTCCCAATTGATCCTTTATTTTCCCGAAATCAAATGACAAAATATTTAATTTTCTCATTCCTTAGAGTCTCTATGACTTTTTGGTGTCTTCTCAGGGTGACAAACTTGAGGGAATCCTAAGAAAATAGAGTTATTTTTAAGTTAAAAAGTTATTTAAATTTGTTAATTTAAATTAATGTTTTCTGTATTCTAACTTAACTTTACTCAACTCCAACTCGCCGCGGATTCTTAAACTTAAATTCAAACGTTTTGATTTTTCTTGGAAGAATGTGTGCTCTAATTATTAAAGTTAAAGTGTCTAGGTGCCTTAAGTACTCTTGTCCTGGACAGAAGTTAACCTCCTTTAGAAAAACCAATTACAGAGCGTTTTTTTTAAAGAGTCTCATTTTTCATTCATTAAATTGCAGCAAGCACCACGACTCGATATTTTTGCTCATGTCGTCCTGTGACGGAACATTTTAAGCTTTATCAGAGTCCAAATGGAGATTAGAGTCGTCGGAGAGGCATTAAGAAGAGGGTCATTTTCCTTTCAAAAAAAAATTCCCAAGTGCAAAAGGGAGGCAGAGAGTAAAAGGCTATGTGAGATACAATGTCGCAGAATCAATTTTTGTTTTTCTGCAATTTCCATGACAGAAGATGAGGCAAAAGTTCAGAGAGAGTTCAAGTTCATCGCCTAATATCGTCTGTGTCAATAACCGTTTGGAAAGACGATTTTTTTTTCTTTTGCCAACCTCTCCTTGCCTTCCTTCCATTGACAGCAGTAATATTGAAATTCAAACAAGAAAAGGGATTTTTTTTTTGAAAGGATTTTGGAAGAGCTCAATAGACTTAGACTTTGCCTTTTCGCGGCGGCGGCGACAGGATGCGAACGGTTTTTTGGGAGAATGAATGAAACGCTAAAAGGGCGACGAAGGCGTTTTTGAACTTTTTGAAGTGGTGCTGGAGGTAGGAAAAGTGAAAAGCGTTATTCTTAATTTGTTGTCATAAGCATAGGGCGACGTGAGCAAATATCTCGGCAACTTTTCAGTAAATATTGTTAAGAATTTCTCTTTTTTTTTGTAACCATCCACTTTACTGTCAAGTGGGCTTTGACTCGGAGACAAAGTTTTGGAAGTACTTGTGCAAAACTTAAGGAACTTGAGAAACTTAAAAATAACCTAAATTTGTCAAAATTGCATCATAAAACTTAAATTTGTCAAAATTTCGACTTCAAGCGTTTTTAAAGTTTTTGTTCTTGACCGGTGGAGATTGAATAATGACCAAATCTGTGATGATTTTTGAGGGGCCAAAAAGCTAATTTAGTAAGATTAATTTGAAGCTGCTTTTTAGAAGAGGTCCATACAGCTCCATTTGGCAGGATCAGAAAAATTAACTTGTTTTGAAAAAGATATCATCGCGGCTATTTTTAAGCATGATCAAAGGTCCGCAGTTTAGAAGTCATTGACATTTGCCTAGCTATCACCTTGAAAAATAGAATTGAGACTTGTGATTGGCTGCTGAAAGTTAACTTTTCACAGATTTGGATCGTCCTTAACACTTTGGGATGGTTGATTTAGTATTCTGTTATATTTTGATTTTTTTTTCTTAACGTTGGTCGTATGATTGTTTTTACGTAAGGTGCGTTTGATCTGTCATGATTTTTATATTATAATAATTAATACCTGTCCAGTAGATTTTTGTTCTAATTTGTTGGGTTGAGTTTGGTTATTTTTCTGTTCTAACTTTCTTTTTTGTAAATATTTTTGTTTACTTTTTTTTGGACAAGTGGAATTTCCCAGTCCTTCCACATCTCAGGTGAAAAGAGTTACTTACTGTACTTAAGAGCGGCTAAATGACAAGGTTTTTAGTTTTTGGTTTAATTAAGGTGTAGCTAATTAAATACGAGGTACTTACTAACTTGTGTGCGCAGGACCGTTTTAAAAAACGGTCACGGTTTTCCTGAACTGGAATTCCATAAATTCAAAAAGCCAGACACAATGCATTTAACACCAAAACCTCTGCGGGAGAGAGAAAGGGAGTTTTTCAGTTTCTTTAAAATTTAGAAAATCTAAAATTGGGTGCGGGGCCTTAAACGGTGCGGCTAACTGAAGGGCTACACTTTCTCTGCGACGGGGTTTTCGGTGGCTGTAATATAGTAAAAATTTAAGGATTTTTTGAAATATTATTCTATTGTTAGATATTATAATTATCTTAAGGTAATCGCTAATTATTATAATGAAAATAGTTTGTCGATTTTTTTTCACTCTCGGTGCGTGGTGACGTTTGTTCGTATTTCTTGAATTTTGAGAACAAGATTTTGGGCAATAGAGATTAAATTGGGTGTTTTTTAGAAAAGTTAAAAAATTGAAAAAGTCCAACAAATTGGGTGCTGTACTCCTGTACTACAGACTAAAAAAGAGTTGTACGAAAAACCGACAACAGTATGAGTGGTGTTGTACAATATTATACTACAATACAATATTATACAATTACAAAACTTACAAAATTTAAAACAAAAGTTACAAATACAAAACATTTCCCCTGATGTTATTCTAAGTCACGCAAAATTAAAGAAAGGAAACAAAAAATATTTTATTGTAAAATTCGCTGTGTGTCTTCATAGTGTCTACTACAGCAAAGTACTTGGAAGAAAAAGAGAAGTAAACCATTACGCTTTTTGTCACGAGTTTTTTTTTTTAGAAAATGTTATGTTTAGAAAAAGTGCGTCCTGTCGATTGTTCTAGATGTTTAAGTTAGCTTGTAAGAAAATTAGTTTATTATGTTTTCTGTATTCATCACTTTTGCACAAGTGCACGTTTAATAAATTAAATGCGATTGCTCATCGAATTTTGTAGTTTTTGGTTTTGATTCTTTTTCGCGTGTGTTTTGGAGAAAGTAAAAGTGAAAGTTGTTGAGCCAGAGATGAAAAACAAATTTTGAAAGAAAGCTTGCAGTAAAATTTGAAAATTGGAATTTTGTTGACTAGAACCTTTTTTTTTTCATAAAAGTTTTTCTTTTACGAGAAAGTCCAAAGTTTGATGAATGAAGAAGACTTCTGCTGCTGACATTGTCAAAGTTTTATGGAGTATAAAATTGAGGTAGAAATTGCCTGTATAAAATTTGCATAAACTTTTCTTTAAGTGTCTTGTTTTGACGGGGATCCTTTATTGGCAATTATATTTTTACAATGAAAACTTTTTAATTTGAAACACCTTACTCAAAACACCTTGTTGACTCCGTTGTTGGCCCACTTACAATTTCACTTTCACTTATTGCTCATAAGGCCTAATTATAAAGCTCTTCAGCGTATTTCGAGTCCAGGTGACTCAACCGCTGTTTTTGACCTCGTATGACCTCATTATTGGTCAACACCTTCAAAGAAGGGCCTTGAAAATTTTTCAAAATTAATAGGGAGTACCTCTCGTAAAACTGTTTACCTTGCAATTTGTGCCAGACGTAGGTCACAGTGACCTAAAAATTTTATTTTTGTGCACCACCGTATTTTTTTTAACATTGTGACTTTTTTTTTCCTTCCGAGAAGTCTCAGCAGACCGTGGTTAATATTCACTCAGAATTTTACGATCTTTTTTAAAAAATAAAAAAATTGGAATTAGATACGTTCAATTTTCAAGGCTGCTTTCGTTTTGAAGTGGCCGCTCAATTTCGTAAGCGCAAAACAGTGCTCATCGCTGCTGCAGCAATAAAATAGGCCACTTCCTGTTGACATCATCCCTTGTCGTGGCGCATGTGCGAATTTTGCAACTGGTGTCTGACATTTATTTGTCTAGAGCCCTTGAGTCCCTTAAGTACCTCTATTTGCGCCAACCCTGTTAATTAGAGCCCTCTTCATGGTAAACAAGTCTTGAAATTACATGGCTCGTAGCTAAGGGGTCCTTGGCGTGTTTGCGTAGGGAAATTTGACTGGACTCCGTCTACCTTATGCTTTTGCCAATTGGAGGCGGGAACGGCTCAACGGCCGCGCAGCAGGTAATCATTACCTGTAATTAGCAGATGGAGTCCTGAGCATTGGGGAAATGGACCAATCAGAGGCGCTTTTGACCCAAAACTCATGTCAATGGAGTGCCTGGAAGTGGCTCTTGGGTGGCCCAAAATCAACGGAAATTGGCAAACCGCAAAATCTCTCAAAATCCTAGTCACGAAACTGGGTTATTCCAATCAGTCTTCTAGGAAGAGATAAAACCAAGATTCTAAAAAAATATCAAAAATATGCTTTTTAAAAAACGAAACCGAGAAATGCAACTTTTAGAACAGCAGAAGCGGCCTTGCAATATACGGCTCCAAAAAAATAAGTAAAACATGTTCTAAAAAAAATTGAATTCGAACAATGTTTTAAAAATTTAAACAACACTAGGCGAAGCATGCATAACTCGAGCCTAATTGCGCTTCTCAAGGATTATTGACTTCAATTAGTCAATTAGTAGCAAAAAAAGAGAGCGAGACGACTCTGCGGTCGCGGTTTCCGCTGACAGGAAAAGATTTTAGTAAAATTTCCACTTGATTTTTAAGTGTCTTCTAAGCCTTATTAATATTATTAATATTAATCTTAATTAAAATTTATCTTGATTTAAATAAGTATGACAACATTTTCTCGGAGGAATATCTTCGATATTTATTATAGAGAACAATCTTCTTGAAAATATTATCGTTCTGTATAAAAGTTATACTAAGTTCATCAAAAATTCTTTTATAAAAAGCCTAAAATCATAAAAATAGATTTTTTTTTAAACTCAACAATTAAAAAAGAACATAAAAATTTTCCCTACAGCTTGAAGTTTGTGTGTTCTCAAAAAATGTAAGGCGTCTTTGTAGAACATTACTTGGAAAATAAGCTGGAATTAACGCATACAAAAATGGTTGGATTAAGTACCTAAGCAAGTCCTGTTTGTTGAATTAATTGGTTGTGATGGCCTCATTCCCTGGGAATGAATTGAAGTTTTCTTGATTTACAAAAGTGAGGAGGCCTTGAAGGGCCCATTTTTGGAGAAATTGGAGGCAGACAAAAACAAGGATCTCGTCGCGGTATCATTCTTTTGATGCGCCGTTGCTGGTGATGGGAACGGCGTCTCACACCTCCTGAATTATTTTCTATTTTTTTTTTTAGTAATTCCAGTTCGAATTGAGGAGAGACAAAAAATAGGAGTCATTCATTGGAGGCCTCCATGGAGCGAATTCTAGCACTTCCAGTAAGTACTCCCTTGGCTCAAGGGCCTTGAAATATTTCACAGGTACTTTGGAGGAGAGCGTCTAAATCAAAGCAACTTAAGTAGTATGGAAAGTGACTGTGAATAATTGGAGTCACGACTTGACTTGATTCCAGTCTGGACACGGATATCACACACCGTCAGAATCCATCCTGGTCATTGGACCCCTTAAGGGTCAAGGGCAAAGGGCCCACCATCTTTTTTTTAATCCGATTTTATGAGCCTACTCTCAATTTCCAAAATTCTGTTAGGTCTCGATCTCATTTTTTGGAAATTTTAAAATCCAATTTTAAGTGCCCTGTAACTTTTCGAAAATTTTAAAAATCAATTCTTAGTGCCCTGTAACTTTTTGAAAATTTTAAAATCCAATTTGAAGTGCCCAGTCATTTTTTGGAAATTTCAAAATCTGATTTGGTCACCCTTTTCATTTTTTGAAAATATAAAATCTGATTTGGAGACCCTTTTCATTTTTTGAAAATACTAAATCTGATTATGAGAGGTCATTTTTTGAATTCTCAAAAGGGCGATTTTTTCTTTAAAATGAAAAGTACGGTGTTAAGGACCCATTCTGAATTCTTACAAATTAGATTTTTAGGGCCCACTGGCACATTTTGAAAATTCAAAAATTGGTTTTAAGTACCCCACGAATTTTTTTTTCAAAAGTAACTTAGAGCTTTTGTTCAAGGTCATGCTGAGACCATTGACCACAAGGGAATCTGATACGAAAAAAAATGGTTGACGTTGACCTTGGTCATGGAGATTCCAGAATTTTGTGCTGGAGTTGATGAGTATGATTGTTGGTTAGGAAGAGGGGTACTTAAGGGTAAGAATAGAAAAGAGGCCCTTCTGTACCCTTTTTATGATTTGAAACTTATAAGACAGAAGAAGGGAGGATGCATACAATGGAATTTAGGAATGCTTTCCTTCTCAATGGGGCCCTTCATCTTCATTTTTTCAAAGTGCTAGGAGCCCTTAAGTCCCCTCTTCCAACTCTAATTATATAATTCTCAAGGCTTTTGGTCAGGTACAGTTCCCATGTAGGGGATTCAAACCGGATGAAATCAATTTAAATAAACCATTTTTTAATATTCTGGAGCTGGAACGATGTCCGTGGATAAATTGATGTTATGCCTTCGTTGAATCATTCGTGCAACATTAAAAAAGAACAACTAAATTTAAATCTTATAAAGTTAAAAGGTTTCCAGAAATTAAAAAAAAACTAAAAAAAAAAAAAAATAATCTAAATAATTGGAAAAACTGATACAACTTTCTCTATAATTTACAAAGTGTAATGAGACATTTATTTCATACAATTTAGAAATTGATTGGAAGGAATTTTTTGTAGAGGTGTAAAAGATTGGAGATACCTTAACTAAACACATACCTTAACTTAACTTTTGTAAAAGATACCTTAACTATGTTTACAAAAAAAACAATTTAGAAGATTTGTATAATATTATCAATTGGCGGTTTTTTTTAACATAATATCTAATAAGGAGAAAATTTTAATTCGCGTTGCACTTTCATTTAAGGGCTCTGCGGACCCTTTGCGTGTTTTCTGTACAGGAAGAAGGGTCGTTTTTTCCGCGAAGGCATTTGTTAAGCTCCAGCTCTGCGCACAACATGTTGGATTTGCTCTAATTCGTTTCTTTCCGGTGAATAAGGGCACTTTTCGTTCTTCTACAGCATTTTTTTCGCATTTCCGCTCTCAATTGGCACATGTTGTTATTTTGAGGCTCTCAAAAAAATTTGTTGTTGTTTTCAAGATTTGGGGAGAAGATAACAGGCCGTGAACCGTTAGGAATTGGGGAAATTATAAACAAAGAAACTGAACAAAAACTTTCTCTCTGAATTCATACGTCTGTAAATTAAGTAAAATTAAAGAGCTGAATAATTAAAGTTAAATTAAAGAGCCTAATAATTAAAGTTAAATTAAAATTGATTAATGTTTCTTAATCAGTTCTAAATATTTATCAGTAGTCTCAGCACAAAATTTGAATTTTGAATTATCCAATATCTTTTTTTTTAATTAAAATTAGAGCACGATTGGAAGAGGTAACTGCAAATTGAGAGAAATGAAATCTCGAAAATTTAATAATAAGTTTGACTGGCGTGTAAGCGTTATAAATCATATTACTAATTCAACGATGCGCTTGCATTGCAACTGTCTTTCATTTATCTACAAGCTGTAGAAAATATGAAATTTTTAAGCTTAAAAATGTATGAAGTTTTCATATTCTTCTTTAATTAATAGCGGAAGGCTCTTTTGAGTGCGTGACAAGTACTCCTGGCATAGAACGGGCTTGTTTGGTTTTAAAATATGAAATGGATTTTCAAAAAAAAAATTTGAAACAGTTTTTTGAAACTTAAGATGGATGTGGTTTTGTTGAGCATTGCTGAAGTGCGGCTCCTGTTGGACAACATTCAGAAGGTCATTCACGCCCGATTACTTCTCGTTTCCAAGTTAATCTGACAAGCGATTATCAGCGTAGATGAAGGGAGCATGGAGGGCCGCTGTCGCTCCTTTACTGCGGATTAAAGTTTAAGGGTCACATTAAGGTCACCGGAGCCCTGTCACCCTTAACAAAATCGAAAACATAAAATACGAACACCACTTAAAATCCGGTACAGGTCCCTTAAGCTCTCAGGAGTATAATACAGTTTTGGAATTTAAATGCACGGAGAAGCTGTCCAAGCTCCAAGCGTTTTAAAAAGTAAAGTTTCTTTAGAAACTAAGGGCCCTTTACAAGGGCTCCCCAGGACCCTTTTGTTGTGCCCAATTCAAAAAGAAAACCCTTTTTAAAAATACCATTTTTAAATCCCATTTTTAAAACACCGTACGAGCAGTTTTTAAATTAACCTTTAAATTTTTCCCTTGTTTCGCCGCTGTCTCAGGCTCGAGGGGACTTAAGGTCTCTCATTTCAGGGCCTGGACAGTCCACAAAACTTCCTGCATCCTTTGCAGGGAAAACTGTAATTTTACACCCGATTTCGGGTCCTTCCAATTTACTCACTCTGACCATAAATAATGGAAAGCTAATGAATCTCCGTCTGCTGCAACGACCTGTGGAGAAATGTCTTACGACAGATGAAGGGCCCTTGAAGGGATCCTTTAAGGATCCCTTCAAGATCTGCAGCGGAGGAGGCAGTGGGAGATTTAAAAACATTAGTCATCCTTCCCTTAACTTTAAAACTCTGGACAGCGACATTATTGTTTCTTTTCAAAAAAAAATTTTTTAATTTTTTTTTTTGAAAAGGCTCTCTGGAATCGGAAGGTGTCGAGTCACTCTCTTCGCTTGCAGCACCGCCGCGGTTCCAGCAACCTAAATTCCTTAAGGGCCCAGGCCCCTTCTCCGTGTAAAGGGCCCTGTAAAATAGCACTTTAAGTTTCGAAGCATTGCTCAAGTTACTTTCCTAGAAAGAAAATAACAGCGCTTTTTGGTACTACTGATGCGTTTTAATGGCATACACAAATTGGAAATTCAATCAAACAATTATTTTTTGAAAATCATTTCATTTGATAGCCGGATGAAAATTTAAATTTCATATCTTCAAACCAACCATTTCATTTGCAGTTGACGAAAGCTTCTGTGAACAAAAATTATAAAGTACGACGTTATTTTGCGCACAAGATTTCCAATTTTTAAAGTTATAAAAAATTTGAAAAGTTCAAGGGTTGTTTTCCTGTTTAAACATCATGCGAAATGAATTTTTGGTATATATTTTTAAAAGGACGTAAAATTTAAAAATTGCACTACATTCTTTATTTTAAAATCGGGATGATACTCTTTCATAAATCAAATGTCTTGAGCAAAAGTCTGTTGAATTCAAAAGTTACCCAATTTTTTGTGCGTAGTGTTCAAACTCGTTTTCGGCCTTGTGTCCCTTTTCTAAAAAAAAAATTTGTCTTCATGAAAAATTTTCTCAAAGGAAATTCAATCTATTTTCTTTAGCAGAAAAAACGCATTCTGTTCAAAGCGACAGATCTTTTCTTCGTAAGGCGACCACCAGCAGAAGCCTAATTTTAGGCTGTGAAGACCACAGGAGGGTACTTGAGTCGCATGGGAAAATTTCTCGGAGCTTCGCACCTTAAAGCGCTCTGTTTAGAATTTTAGAAGAAGGAAAAAACACGGCTCCAGAAACTGTTTTTAAGAGTCTCTTTCCGCTTCTTTATTTACGAAATCATTTCTCGTCATACAAGCATTTTCAAAACATAAATCGGAAAACTAGATTTTTTTGAACGAAGAAAAAAGCTTCATTTTTTGAACGAAAAACAACATTTTTTTTCTACCACGTGATGTATTTCGAAGGAATGTCGTCGTCCTCAGATTTTGATATTGAACTGTATTCCGTTCTTTTCAAATCAATGCGCGCCTTTGATGAGGATGCAAATTCTTGTGGTTTTCCCTCTGTAATCACGATTAACTAATTACAATATTACATAAAATAATTGGAAGTTAGAAGCGTAATTCGTCCATTAGACACCGAAATTGAGGCTCGAGGCTCAAAATTTCGGATGGATGACTTTGAAGGCTCCTTTTTACAAGGCTCTCAGTGGAACGCATTCATCTGCCTCAGCATGCAAGGGCACGGAAAAAATGACTTGAAATTTTACAACATCTGGCAAGGGCTCCGTAGGCTTCACGAAAAAAAAAAATTGAACAGAAAAACAGTGCTTAACAACGAAGTTCGTCAATTTTTTTTATAGAAATCATTTCATATGAAATGCGATCTAAAGTTTGTGGAATTTAGCACCAGCTTTCACTACAAATTAGGTTGAAGGAATGTTACAGTGAGAAATATAATTTTTTGGTATTTCAAGATTTTGATGAAAGATTTTCTCAAAAACAAATCTTCTCTGCTTATTTTGAAGGTGGGCCCTTAAGGGCTCTAAAAAAAAGCCCTGGTTCTCCGTTATTTGAAACTTTCCATAAAATGGCATCTCAAATTTGGCAATTTCCGTTTTCAAGGGTTTAGAGTCTTCAAGCATCAGTTATTTTTTCACGCTCAATATTTTCGGACCCTTGAAGGCTCCTGTTGCTAAGGGCCCTCTTTTTGTGGAGCACTGGAACTATTATTACGGGAAAAGGAAGGCCAAGGACTCCGCCAGCGGTGGAAACTGACACACCTTTCAGCAACAGCAAAAACAAGCCAAGAGTAGAGGGAGGAACGAAGGGGCCCTTAAGGGCTCCCTAATCCGACACAATAGAGCTCGAACAAGCGGGAAATCATAAAGTACCCACTGCCAAGGAGTATAAAAAAATAATAAAACACCACCCCCAGTGTCCGCCACAACAGAAAGGGGTTAGAGTATTGTTTAAAAACGAGAATTTAAGGGCTCTGTCCAGGGGCCCTTAAGCATCAGAGGAGGGAAATTATGTCACGACTCACATCATTTCTACCGTCCATTGTACTGTGCAGAAGGCCCTGAATTTGATCTGGAATGAAAATTATCTTATTCTATTTACAGTGGAATTGAATGAGAGATGCAGTCTCATCTCAAGGTATTTGAAGGGCCCCCTAAATTGGAGGCCCTTTGGGATGTACTGCCTTCGTCCAAGATTAGATAATCGCCCTTCAATTGTCATTTATCGTGCGTTTTTTTAGAGTTAGTGGTGTCCTTTAAGGGCCCACTAGTGTTAGCTCCGTCCTTAAGGGTCTTAAGGGAGACTTAAGGGCCCTGTTGGTTTTGGATAAGTCTACCTCTGAACATGATTAATTACCATTATCACCTGCCACAACAAAAAGTGGAGCTGGAATCATAAAGATCCAGTTTGAGAGACCTTGATTTTGATTCCCATACAAAAGATGGTTTTTTGAATGGAGTGATTCATCTAATAAATCTTTGTCTCCTACCTGAGTATGAGTCCAATTAGGTATGAATTTGAAATCTTTTACATTTAGAGATCTGCGCGGCGAGTCAATGAAGTGTTGTGCTGGAATTTCCCTTCAATGGAAGTTATTGTGTAAAGCCGAAAAATGCAGGTAGAAAAAAAGTGTGAGAAATTTTTGTGCTGTCTGGAGGGGCGGAGATGCCTTCCAAATTGAATATGTGATGATTTAAGTTTTTCACTTCTTATTAATCTTGGAGCACTTATTCATCGCAACGGAATTTTTCCTAAAATAAGACAATTACCAGCGTGAGAGCCAATGGAGCTTTTAGGCTTTGGGCTAATTTTTTTTAAATTATGAATCACGCTTAATAGTGTGACCATTGGTCAATCAGCTCGGTCAAATTTTTAGCATTTTTTTAACCAAATTCCGAGTAATGACGCTATTTTTTATAAGTAGGTTTGTTATTGTGTGCTCATGCGTGAGATCTCCTAAGACAAAACGGGCTTGTTTTGCTTTACTGCATAAATGACACCTGATACGCAGAAGGAAGCGTATTCGTTATTTGTCGCTGCAAAAACATAAGATTTACGGTGTTATTTATTCACCTAAGAATTGTGATATTCAAATGGCGAACTTTTTTCAAAACTATATCTCTAAAACATCCAATTTTATTTTATTAGGTGGACGCCACATACAAAAATTTAATAATTGAATTTAATAATCAAAAATTTATTTACCAGTTGGACTTCTTTAACTTCTATAAGATATATCTTCCAATCATATTTCAAATAATACAATTTTTTCCTACTGAATTAAACTTTTAAGCCTTCCAAAAAAAGGCTGGAAGCTATTTAACTAATTAAAGTTAACTTTAATTACTTAAATAGCTTTAAAGTTAACCCATTAGCGAAATTTGAGCTAAAGAAAGAGGAAATGCTATTTTTTTTGCTATTTTTTCATCATCCTGCTTCTGAATTTGTGACTCTCATTTTGGAGTTCAAGGCTAACTGCTCAATTTCTCAAATGAATGAGAGACAGGTGAGATGAGAGAAATTCGCAATAATTTTTCTTTGTAAATAAAAATTGAGTCATTTGGGAGATGACAGAGTTGTTTGTTGTTTTGCAGATGAGGGCCTTACGTAAGGGCTCTTGTCTCTGTCTGGCCTGTCTGGGTGGTACTTCACTTCTTTTTTTAATTTTTAAGCTTGCGGTTTTTCCTATTGTGGTAATTACTGGAGAAGGCAATTATAATTAGAACGTTCGCTTCTTCACCTTTGATTTGCTGGAGCTACTGAGGAGTGAGCAATGGAAGGGCTTTGAGGACAGGAAGGGGACCTAACCTCATTAGTTAACTTTCGAGATTAGAAAGTTTAAAGCTACGAGACCATTTTTTTTTAAACTTAAGTTTAACTAACTACGGTTAAAGTCCTAAAGTTAAGTTTAATTTAATCTTGAGGAAGGAAGTTACGGTTTTGGTTCAAGATTGTAACTTTCTGTTTCATGCCAACTGAGTACGCCGTCCAAAGAAAACGGCGTATTTTCTCAAGTTAAAAAGAACTCAATTTCACAGGTTTCTTTTTTAATTCGCTTCTGCTCGAATGCAAATTGTGAATTTTGCAATATTAGAATAAATAAAAAGTATGATTTGTTAAAAAATATATAAATTTTAAAAACAGGAAAAATTCGTTGTTCGTCAAATGAATGTGATTTTCGATTCCAATTTTCATGCTAAAAATAAAATAAAAAATGATTTGTTTAGATGGGCCTGATTTCAGCAATAAAAGAAGAAAAAAAAACATTCAAAATTTTTTTTCTTTAATATACTTTAATTTACGTCTATTTATCGACCTAGAAAACTGTTTACAAAACTAACTGAGTCTATACTTTAACAAACATATTGGGGAAAAAAAAATGTGTGGCGTCGCACCGCAGTTTGCGCTGTGACTTAAACTGATGTGACCAGGACTCTATACTTGTACTTGACCTTTGACCCGGTAAATTGTGGGTCAAGTAATAGTGGCCATCAATTGGCCTCCCATTTCAATCAAAGGTCAAGTACAGAACAATTAAAAAGGCCTAGACGCCTGCCTGCGTCACTCAATTTCAAAATTTTATGCGCAGGCACTGGTAATGCAGAACACGCTTTGCCATTGTCTTTGATCAAGCACAGGAAAGTTTCTCGAATTTCGCAGCGATTGCAAATTTTTTTTGCAAACCTCAGTAGGTCTCTAGGTTAATGCATTTTTTTTTCTTGGCTGAAAATGATCGCTGGAAAAACTGCAAACTGCAGCAAAAGCGTGCAATTTTTAAGCTCACGACGCTGTTTTCAGCGTAGCGTAATTTTAAAAGACAGTTTTAAAAGCGCTTGTTCTGAACGTGGGATTGAGTTTTAAATGTCGAATGAAGGGAATTTCCTATGAGAAGCTTTACAAGGGCCTAATGAATAGAGATTTGGATTTATAGGAGGTTTTTAAAATTAGATTTTAGTGGTTCTTCGAAAGTTAAGTGGAGATAAGAATGATACATGAGAAGATGTGGCATCTGGCGGAGCCCTTAAGGGCCTCGTCAGGTTGTTCAAGGGCCCTTTTCCCCATTCCAAAGGAGATCCGTCCAGGGCCTGGCCATTAGGGCTCTGGAATGTCGTTTTCAAGTGTTTTAAGGACCTTCGTTCCTGTGAATCAATGGATTGTTAGGGGGGCCCTTTGAAACCGAAGACGTTCCTTCCCGTGTCCTTGGACAGGGCCCTTTGGATTGATGAATGTAAAGGGCCCCTCCCTCACCATCCCTTGAAAACCCAACAATGATCTGCAACTAACCTTACCTTAACAGCTAAATCTGCAAATAGCCGTTTAGTACCCTTAAGGACTTTTGTAGTTTTTGTGAAACCTGTAACATAATAATCATACATACAAAATAAATTTCTTTATAATTGAGTAAAAGATGTAAAAGATTTTTTCTTTTTTAGTTTTTTTAGTATTTAGTATTTTTTAGTATTTGAGTAGTAGAATTGTAGCAATTCTGTCACTATAAATTGATCGAAATTGTTTGGATTGTTGAAGCAAGGAAATTAGCGCAATTTGAATTAATTTAACTTTAATTTAATTAAAAAGTGAATTGATTAATTGGAACAATTAACAACCCAACGAGCGTAACATCATTACCAAGAATGAAGTCCAGGTTCAACTAAATCAGTTTTATGAAAATCATTGTGAATTAAAGTAATTTTAAGTGGCGTCGACATTTATTTAAAGTTGCGTCACTTTATTCCGTAAAGCGTATCCTCTATAATACTGATTTTTTCTATTTTATTTTAAACAAATTAAACGAAAAAAAAACAAACAATTTGTTTAGGGGCTATTAGAAAACGTTTAATATTTACCGAAATTAGTTACATATTCAAGACCTATAAAAACTCCTATTTTAAGCTCTTATTACGAGTTAATACCTTTTTGGACGGAACTCTTTGTGACCTTAATGACAGTAACAAGCGTTTTAGAGTCATGTAGTTAATGTAACTTAAACAATTAAACACTTTAATTTCTTTTTAATTTACTTAATTTCAATTAATTAACTCTAATTTCTTTTTTATAACTTCTTCCAGTTCGGTGACACAAACCACGAATTTCTGCCGAGCGTCCGTTGGAAGAGTTTGTATTTTTTCGCTGTCAAAAATTCAACCACTTCGTCAATGTACGGATCCGCCTCGTTTTTGAAGCGATTTGTTTCGATACACATCACGTCGAATTGGATCCGGTCGAAGTCCAGCGATTTCAGCGCGGCGAGTTCCCCACCCTCGAGATCAAGTACCAGGAAGTTGATCTTGGTCACTTGGAAGCGGTCCAAGACGCTCTGGAGCGGTAGGCACGGCTGCTCGGCCACGTTCTTAGCTCTCTTGACCTTATCCCAGTCCAACATGTCAAGGACCTTCTGCTCGTGTCCAGTGAGACCCTCCTTAAGGACATTGCGGTGATAGGCCTTGACGAATTGAGGGGTCATGAACTCCAGGATCCCTCCAGTCCACTCCTCTCCATGAGCAAAGTGGATAATGGACTGTTTTTCGCAAATTGCTAGTTGGAGGCTCAGGGCCCCTGGACGATTTCTGGGGATTTTAAGGGCCTCTGGACTTGCCTCAATTAAAATGGATTTCCATCCGGCCTTGTCCTCGTAGAACTTGCTGACGCTGAAATCTTGGCCATCTACGGCGCCGAGTTCGAGCATAAGGCCATTGGCAGTATTCTCAAAGAAGTTGGTCCAGGAAATCTCGATTTCCTTGTCCGCTGCACCCCCCTTGAAGTCCTCGGGGGTGACGGAAATGGACTTTTTAAGGGCCCCCCAACTACTGGAGTCGCGTACCCAGGGAGGTTGTCGGAGGATCTGGCTGTCGAGGGAGTACTTGGAGAGGTCAATGTCCTTGTTGACGGCGAAGCGATTGTCTTGAATTAAGTTGCTGATCCAGGTACCGATGCAGAGGGTAATTGAAATGGCAACTGCAAGGCGACACAATTTGGTGGTGACATTCTTAGGTAGCTTCATGGCCGCCTAAAAGGGAGTTTACGGTAAGTTTAATAATATAAATTTGCTAATTTAATTAGTTAATTTTTAAAATTGTTACCCGAAATTTCCAGTGTTGTGAGATGATGTCCAGAAAACATTGAGATGAATTCTTGAGAAGATCACATCCTTCAAACCAGGTGTATTCGTCGCCTGTGCGCAAGATTTTTGTGTTTTAGAGTGGCTAAGCCAGCAAAAAGTGGAATACCGCGATATTTCTTATAGAGCAGAAAACTATAAGAAAAAAAAACTTATAAATTGTTAATTATTATTGAAGCTAATTAAATTTTAAAACGGAAATCAATTTTTTTAGTTATAAATTTAATGCAGAAGTTATGCAGGAAGGCTAGGAACTTTTGATGTTGCAAAACGTCACGTACAATATTTCCGTGAAAAGGGCACTATTGAATACCTATGTTAAGGTACCTATGCCCCTCCTATGCCAAATGAAAATGTTCCGTATTAAAAAAAATATTTTGTAATTTCATTTTTTTAACAAGGCAATTTTTTGCTCTTTCCAATACAGCGGAATGGAAATTAGCGTTCCCTTAAATTCTAGCTTATTTCATTTAACCCTTCACCTTCCATTACCAAAAGTGTTTTTTTTTAGTTAAAAAAAAACTCGAAATCAAGGCCAATGTTAAATTGAACGTTAAAATAAGTTACAATAATTATTAAGCTTTAGAATTTTAAAGTAAACTTTAAAATTAAGCTTAACGTTGAGTTTAATTAGTGGTAGAAGTGCTGACTCTGGAAAATGATTTTTGTGCCTTTTGGAAAAGTCTCGTCTGACTTTGCTGCAACATCTCAAATCGAAATGCTTCCTGAAAATCATTGATTTAAAAAAGCTCAGTATTCTGAAATTGAAATTAAACGTTTAACAAAAAAAAATGTTTTGTTTTATACTTTGAAGACTTAAGACTTTTTTGAAAATGTCCCGTTTCTAAAGTGGGAATTTACGGTAAGCGCATCTTTGAGTAAAACAAGATAATTTCTAAATGTAAGAGTATTGCTGCTTAAAAAAAATTAAGGGCGTTAAGAGCAAAGCCTAAATACAAAGGGCGTTATTTTAAAGTGATTAGCGTTAAAACTAAAAAAAAAAAGATAACTGCCGTGAGGAGGAGTCGAACCTCCGTTGCCACGGCCACAACGTGGAGTCCTAACCACTAGACGATCACGGCTGGTTGGGAAAGTCACAGAAAAATAGCATATTTATACACATTGCAGAGAGAGTAAATAGAGTGTGACACGTGGGGCAGAGCTGTCAATCCTCCACTATCTCTTTTTTTAATTGAAATAAAATTACAATTTAGCTTCTAATTACTATTTCTTTGCTAATTATAATAATTAATATTAGTTTGAATTAATTAATTATAATAACGATTCAATACGTGTTGTTATTCTTAATTAGTTTTTGCATGTGTAAATTCTAAAGCGGATTAGGCAAGATGATTGCGTAAATTATTATCTTTCGCGTCTTTGTGCGTCTTGAGATGATGAAATAAAAGTGAAAGTTAATGCAGACCCTCTGGCGTCAGTTTCTCCGGTTTTCACTTCCGAAGCTATACATTTGCTTTCCTTCCACTCCGAGTTCCTCTTCCTCAATTAATCGTTCAATTAGTTTAATTACTCGTGACATGGGGAGTAGTACGATGACCCAAGGTCAAGGTCAATCAGTTGTCCTCTACTTTGGCTACGGTAGTAATATGTCAGTTGAACGTATCCTCGCCAACAATCCAAACGCCGTGTTCAAAACCATTGGAAAACTACAGGTAAGGGGTAAGGCCAAGGCGGAAGTCAAGCTTAAGAATTTAGTTAACCGATTGAGTAATCAAACCTCGTATGATGTAATTACTTAATTTTAATTATTATGCTTTAGGGTTATCAGCTCGAGTTTAACAAGTACAGTGAGAGTGTTCGGTGGGGCGGTGCTTCGGCAAATATCATTCCCGTCCAGGATCGGGCCAGCAGCCATGTCTACGGTGTCATCTGGGAATTGCCTAATTTGGATCTGGACAACCTGGACAGGTAAGGTGAATGCCAAGTTGCCCGGGTTAGATTGCGCTGAGACACCAGTGAATATTCTCTCGCAGCGATTCAAAATGTAGATTAAAATTTGTTCTTGTGCTGGAAACGAAGCCTGAGGACCGCTGCGGCGGCGGTAGAGAATAAAAGTAATGGCTGTTCGATTGCTTGTACGAATCCTTTTTTGCAGGCAGGAAGGTGTCGGCAACGGGATCTACGAGAGAACTTATGTCAACGTAGAGTCCAACGACGGAACCCTCTACGAATGCCTTGTCTACCAAATGACAGAGAAGACGAGGAGCGACTCAATTGCTGCTTGTGGACTCAATCAGATGCCGTCCAAGATCTACAAGTCGTACTTGATTCGCGGTGCTATCGAGCATAGAATTCCAGCCGAGTACGTGACGTTCCTGCAAAACATTCCTGACAACGGTTTCAACGGTCCGGTCAACTTGGTCAAAGCTAGCGAGTCCCGATAAACAATGAAAGGATTTACATAAAAATCCTTTCAAATTGTGATTGTTGTGATTCAGGGGCAGCGTTTAGGTAACAGCATAAATTGTGATTCAGTGGCAGCGTTTAAGTAAATTCAAATAAATTTCAACCGCATTTAAACGTGATTAATTGTAATAACTTTAATTAACTTCCTTCTCCTTGCCTATGGATGCCTTGTTAGTTTTCGTTGCCTTTTTCACTTTCTCTGGCGGAGCAAAGTTGGGATCTTTTAGCTGTAGGGTAGCTTTAAATCCAGGCTCTAATTTAAAACCGCTGATTTGAACAGACTCCCGGGCGACGTACTGTAGCACTTTGTCACTCTCTAAAGCTAGTTCCAATGCCACGGTACCGTCCAAATTGTCAAGGTTACTTCTCCGAACTTTCACGGTGTCAACCTCTTCACCGCGGATCACGACGTCGAGGTCAAGTTTGTAGTGCTGGTCGACCTCGGGCCACTTCTGACACCATACTTCATTTTCCTGGAAAAATTGACAATCAAATATGGAAAATCATTTTTTTTCTTAAAGAAATTGATCTCTATCACTGACCAAATCAAACTCAGTTTCAGTCAAATTCGCAACATCTCTGAAGTACTGCCACAACTGAGCACAGAAGGCAGGCATCACTGGATACAAAGTGATGAGCACCGTTCCCAGTGTTCGCTCATATTCAAAGCTGTCTTTTATGGCCGCCTTAGGAACTTTCTAAAGAAAAATATTTAAAATTTCTTTGAAAATTACAAAAAATTTACATTTTGAGTTTCGAAAACTTCAATATTTACCCGAAGAGCAGTAATGATCCCTAGAATTTTTGTAATTGCTACGCTGATCTGACTCGTACTTTCCATGCAATTCGTAATGGTCTTGAGATGATAGTTCCGTGCATCAAATATCTCAGCCTCCATTTTGTCCCAGTCTTCTTCGGCAATGTACTGAATGATGTCTTCCTCAGACTCCTTGGCGCCTACAAAGTCCCCGACAGTGATCCACACCTTGTTCTGAAACTTGAGGTAGGCGTGAAAGGCTGTAAAATAAAAATAGTCTAATAACATAACCGAGCCGGATACTAAAACTTAATTTTAATTATGGGTAGTTAGTTAATTGTCAATTAATTACAGTGGGAAGTCCATTTTCTAGTTGAAGTTGGAGCCACATCAGCCATGCTAAGCAGCCTCAAAGCATCGAGTCCGTACTCCTCCAGCACACCATCAGGATCAATTCCATTGTGCTTTGATTTTGACATTTTTTCCCAACAGACGTTCACTCGCTCTCCAGTAGCCTTTTCCAGAAACTTTTTTGAATTATCTAAAAACAGTGTTGTTTAAAAACCACCTTGTTTGAAGTTAATTTAACACTCCAATGCTCGTTTTTTTACCTTCTTGAGTAACTTCTTCTGAACGAAGGTATTTTCCTGCCTTTGACACAAGTGTTTCGCCCATTACAACTCCGACAGGAACCAGGACTTTGAAGGGTTCTTTCTCAGGTACCATACTCAGACCGTGAAGAAAATGTGACATGAATCGGGCATAGTAGAGATGTAATGTGGCTTCATGGAAGAAATTCAAATTAATTAATCCTAATTAATCGCAATTAAATAATTGCAAATTAAAATTATAATTAAAGTCTAGGATTCTTACCATGCTCCTTTCCACCTACGTATGTCCGAACTGGGAGCCAAGGGGCCACATTAGAGGGGTCAAATATTTGATTTTCGTTTTTCGGATCCAAGTACCGCAGAAAGTACCAACTGGAATCGAAAAATGTGTCCAAAGTGTCCGTCTCTTGTTTAACATTACTCGAACCACATTTTGAACAAAGCGTTTTTGTGGGCTTTTCAGTGCTATCGTGGCAGAAACAGTCTGGAAGTTCGTTCGACTTTGGATTGATCACAACAGGAGAAATCGGAAGCTGATTGGTCGAGAAAATGGAGTTGTGTCCACAGTCTAAACAGGAAAAAGTTGGAATGGGCGTTCCCCACTTTCTTTGTCGCGAAATCAGCCAATCTCTTAATTTTAGGCTGGAAGGGAAATAGGTAAAATCCTTTGTCTCTTCTGATTGCTGGCCGCTGTATGTCTACAAAAAAAAACAAGCAAATTGGAACCACTTATCGGTGTAATTAAAATTATTACAAATTACTATTAATTTCAAATATGAGGTGTGGAGCAATTTGACAATAACTAACCTCTGACTGGTTAAGAATTTGAAATATTTGCTTAATTTCCGTTTCATTGGCAGCAAGATCTCCGAACTCTTCCGAGAGCGTTTCGCTGACTCGACAGTCGGCCGAATCGGGAACAGTCGGTAGCACGGTAACCGGAGCCGAGAAAATCGGAAGAGCTTTCCCATTGGTAGGATTTTGAATGTACTGTTTCATTTGATGGACTCCATTTGGAAAGGACTGGAGAACGTTTTCGGGAGAATGATTTAAGTAGTGAGTGGGGTTGAGAATTGCAAATTGAGCGCTGCAGAGAACTTCGGCAGAGGAAAACCAGAGTCGCAGGAATTCGTGTCCAGGAGCACTGTCACTTTGAGGAGTAGTTAATATTGGACAGTCAGTAAAGTAGCCCTGGATTGGCCCAATCCAGTTCCTCTGCATGTCCACGATGTCTCTCCAGCCGTGTCGAAGGGAGTTTCCATGAAGACCGTCTGACAGGTCTTTGGCAAAGACCGACGTTCGAATGTACCACTGCTCGAGCAACCGTTTCTCAACTTTGGCACCCGACCTCCATGACCGCATTTCTGAGTCCACTTGCTCTTCAGCCAAAACCGTTTCATCCACAGGGTCCCAAAAGACGTAGGCCTTGAAAGTTTAAAACCGGTCCACTTAATCGTTAAATATTTAAATTAATTGATTTAATAATTATCGTAATTAAACCAATTCACCTTTTTCTTGTAAGCTAGTCCGTGTTCCCAGAGTTTTGTGAACAGCCACTGTGTCCATTTGTAGTAGGTCGGATCACATGTGGCCAGTTCGCGGTCCCAGTCAAAGGAACAGCCCATTCGCTGAAGCTGCTCTTTCATGAAGTCTATGTTACGCCGAGTCCAGCTTTCGGGTTCTACGCCGTTGTCCCGCGCCGCGTTTTCAGCCGGTAAACCAAAAGCGTCCCAGCCGATAGGATGAACCACCTCATTAAAAACATTGCAGAATGCAATTAATGTCCATGTAATTAACCTCTAAAAACGTTTGCTCGTCTTTATCATTATACCTCTTCACCTTTCAGCCGATGGTAGCGTGCGAGGACGTCACTCAGAGTGTAAATCCGAAGGTGTCCAAGATGTAACTTTCCAGAAGGGTATGGAAACATGGACAAAATGTACGATTTGTCTGGACATGAACGCTGGGCCATCCTCTTTTGTTCCTCCGTTGGTGACCCATATCCAAACACCTTATCCCCCCATTTCGCTTCAATTGACTTCTTAACTTCAACTGTAAGGTCATCTTCCTGAAAATGACCTTTTGACCTATAGCATCTCACACCCGTGAACAGTTTTTCAGTGGAATCGATTAGTAATTATGAATGACAACATTACCAATTTAAAGGGCTTCCAGGATGACAACCGTTGAGGCATATAGAACAACTTCCTGAAGTGTCCTTGACATGTCACCCTGGTCAACATCCTACCGGCCATTGTCAACTCAGAAAAAGAAGAACTAATTAAGTTTAATTCTAATGTTCATGTCAATTAACTTGAATTAAAAAGCGATTGTTTAATGTAATTTAATTAGATCTGCTGATTGATTAGTTAGTAAACAAACGGATAAAAACAAAAACACATTTCGCAACATCTTTCCCGCTTCAATTTTTTAAATTCACTTGAACCTGAAACCCGACAACTTAAAAGTTAAAAGTTATGCAAAGCAAATTTAGATTAATTAAGAAAAATGCAATCATGCATGATTTGATGGCGTTGAATTGCAATTAACACACTTTAACATACCTTAGTAGGCTTTCACTGATATCAGGCGAAAAAAAAACAAATGGATTAAAATAGGAAACCGATAGAAAAACTCCATTCAATTTGAATTTTATTAAATCTTCACAAATGTCCAAACTGAAACGAAGAGCTTCATAGAAATTGTCACATTGAACTACTACACTAATTTGTAAATAATTTGTTAATTAACTACTCGGACTCGGAGTCTCGGGTTGCTGTTCAACTTTGGGTTTCCCAAGGGCCGCCAACTTTCTGTACTTCTTCCTAAACAGTTTGAATTTATCCTTTTCTTCGATGACTTCCTCGAGCCGCGGCGGCGGAACGCCTTCCGGCTGAACATAGTTCTCTGGGTAGTCGAACAGTTTTGGAAAGGAGTCTACCTCCTCCTTGGAGTAGCTGTCAAGTCTCCTGGGCACTTCCCTCAAGGGCCTGATTTGATCCGTGATGTTCTCGGTCAACATTTTGGGGACATTCTCATCCTTAAAGATGTGGAGCCTCGCCATCGCTGGTCGTCGGACAAGGGTTTTGGGCAGGGCACCGTAGACGGCTCGGTTGACGATCTGTGAGAATCAGCGATATTGGTTGATCGATTTGGATCTACAGATTGGTTACCTACCATTGTGGGATTCTTTCGATGAACTTCCCAGGCCTTTGTCCAGGAAGCACTTCCCGGGTAGCCGCTGTGATGGAAGTAGACACGGTAATACCAGTCATCGGCCTTCAGGGCTATGTCCGCGCTGTTGACCACAATGACATGGTCCCCAAAGTCACCTAGAATGAAACCAGGGCATGAGACGATCAAGATGTGACAATTCCCCTCTAAATGATTATAATGATTTTGTTTAATTACCGGTATGTGTTTCGGTGAAAATTGGCTTATGCTTCCCAAGAAGATACTTGGCAAGTACTTGGGCAGATTCATAAGGGTCTTGCCACTTGGCATCGTACAACCACCACCCTCGGCTCAGTGTCAACCATTGCTACACAGAAAACGGTATATAAACAAATTACAACAGTGTTAATTGTACTCCGAGCATAGTTTAGTCATCCAAAGTTAACTAAATTGAAGTTAACTCAATCTACTTCAGTTAACTAAACATTAACTAATTATCAATTAATCTTTAAATTCTTAAGTTAATAATACTCTTGAATTAAGTCTTTAATTAGATTCACGAACTTACCTGCACCCTCTTCGAGGCCGACATGACGGCGCCTGCCGATGGTTAGGTTTTCGTTTGGCTTTTACAAAAGCTGAAGTACTGAACTAATTAACCACTAATTTTAATTAACAGTTAATTAAACTGTTTCAATTAGTTAAACTCTCTCAAGTTAACTTTTCAATTAAATTTCCACTTTTTTACTGAATTTTCACCACAAACAACAAAATGTTTGTTTTCAAATTCAAAACGCTCCAACTTGAAAAAACTTGCAACAGATGGCGCAAGAGCAAACATCCCAATTTGATGACAGCCATCGAGCACACGTATTCATCCAAGAAACTGCATGAAAGGTGAATATTATGTAGGTTATTATATTCTAATTTATTAACGGCGTTAAGTTAAAATTAATTTTAATTATTAGTTTTTTTATTTGAAATTAATTAAATTCGTCTTAATTAATTGGGCTACACCTTCAAACCGGTTACATGTAAATATTTAAAAAAATTAACATAATTTTGAAAGTTGTTAAGTGCAGTGGTAAGCAGTAATGTAAGATTTACATGAAATTGACTTTGTCTGAAAAGACTAATAATCACGGTAATTTTCAAAGGCAGTTTCGTCCTTTGCCGTGCGTTACAATAAAATTATGCAAATGATTCTAACTTAAAGAAGGCGTCCGTTTGTTCTAATGTCTTAGGACGGCACGAGCTTGTTTGGCTTTATAAGATTTAGTAATTTCCTATTGAAACGCAACGTAAACTTAACAACACCTTAAAATCATTTACCGACGGTTTAAAATTTTATTTAAAAAAAACTGTTGACAATTCAACACAATATAACTTCCTATAAATAAAATATTACAATGGTGTGATTGATGAGTGTAATATTTCTGTTACAATTTTTTAAGTAAATTGAACCCTTCCGTGTTGACCAACCTTTATTTCTTTCGAATTGGAGCACAATGCCAAAATTCTAGGATTCTAGGAATTTTCTAAGACATTCCAGAACCATGTTTTTTTCCTTCTTATATTGCAATTCTCCTAAGAAACTTCATTTGATCCTGATCCTAATCCAAAAATCAAGGCTTCTTCTCTAGGAGGTGTTACTTCATAGAGTCTGTCCGTCCGTCTGATTGTGCTCCTATTATTCTCAAAAGGCTTTTTTTTTAAATTGTGGAATTCTTTTTATTGGAACGCAAGCTTAAGTTGGAAAATGAGATATTAGAGTTCTTCCCTACGTTATGCAAAAAAAGTTGGGGTAAAAATGTCTTATTTTTGTAATTGTAAAAAGTATTTCAAAATTCTACCATAACAATTTTCTTTGCACTATTTTTAAGCCTGCTCTTGAACAAAATTAGAGATCACCGTTTCGTATGAATTATATTTTCAGTGATGCATTTCAATTACCACCACTGACTTAAATGTTCAGTGTTGTTGAAAATTTTGATAAATTGAGTTTTGACCAAAGGAAAACCGTCCTACTGGAATATTTTTATTAGAATCAAAGGTAAATGCGCTGTGAACCTAAAAATAAACGGCAGCAGGTCAATACCGAGAAAACCAAAGGAAAAAAACGAAAAAACCTAAACCGAGAAAACCCATATCATGCTTATGGCCGTTCTCGGTTTTATTTTCTGGGTTTAGGTTTTCTCGGATTAGGTTTCTCGGTTTCGATTTTCTCAGTATTGACATGGAACCAAATAAATACATGCGCTACTTCTTTACACGCGTTTGCAAACGGTTCCTTTCTAAAAGCGTAGCAACTTCACTAGAAAGTCTTCTTTTCCAATCAAAAAATCAAATTCTTTTCCTTGGGAAATTCTTAGGATTTGCTCTCTTATTTGAACAGAAAAATACACGAAGGAGGGAAATTTCCAGGAATTGAGTAATAAAATTTCATTACCTCGTTATTGGGGAGTGTTTACGCATTACTTGCATCCTACATTTATGTAAGTCAAATCAACGTTCTGGTAATGTAAAAAAAAAATTACTTTTTCAAGACAGCACTGGTTAGTTGAACAATTTCAACAATTTTCAGACCAATTTTATGCTTAATGAAATACAACTACTTGCAATACGTGGTCAACAATTTAAACATTTAATATCAATAAGTTCATAATTTTGTTAATTTTTTTTTCCGAATTTTGTTCGATTCAAGGTTTAGTAATTGAATTTTTTTTATGTTAATTTGGAGGAAGATCGAGTTTAGACGTTTTCTCAGGTTTCGACCACGGGTAAAGCTTTCGGTATTCATGAACACTTAGGCATTTAATTAACTAATTACCGCTCTCAACTAAATTTTTCCTGAATTCAGAGCAAGCAGCACTGGTAGCGCTTGAAGCGTTTTTTTCTGGAACCAGAAGCGTAAGATTTCGAAATGATGAAGGAAGCTGTACCAGCTTTACCATTTGTACCAGGTGAAAAATGTGGAAATTAATATGTGAATTTTATTTTTTTTATTGACAAGAGCTCATTTATCATTATTAATCAAAACGTCATCCTATGTTGAATTAGGAAAGGAAACGCTATTGAATCAACTTCAATATTGAATCCTTTGAACTTTGCTTTTACCTTTTGAAAGGCTCTGTACATGTGATAAATCATACTTTCAATAAGGCGTTGCATCAATCACCGATCTCGTTTGAAAATTGACACAATTTGAAACTTTTTCATTTTATTCGTTTTTCAATTCAGTATAAAAATAAGTCTTTGTTATTAAGGTGTGCAATTGCAATTACGTTGACTAGATTATTTTTTTTTTAATTTTGAGTTTTCGAGGTCTTGATATAAAGAAACTCATTAAAAGATTGATTCCAATTTCGAAAAGCAATTTCTCAAAAAAAGTTATGAAATTACGAAATTGAGCTCTTAATTTTTTCCTAAGTTCCACTAATTTTATAACTTGCTGTAACGCTAGTTTTTGTGCTAATTTCACAAAAGCTTTTTTAATTTTGTTTTGAGCACGGTAACTTCATTTTTAATCTCTGTTTCATTAGCCCTCTCCAACGCCTACATGTCTACGAAAATCCAACTTTTTTTTTGTAATTTAAAGCGTGTGCCTATTAATTTGGAAATTTTTAAACCTTAAATTCGCGTGGACTTGAAAAGGCTTGTTAGTAATTCAAGTACATCACTCATCATTAGTGTGGTTGACGCAGAGTTCTTGAAGGCTACATAGAAATACATTAGAAAAATAACAAGCCTTTCGATCAAAAAGTTTGTTTTAAACTTATTTTAGCTTTGATTTAGCATAGGTAGGCGGTTGGAAAGGGCTTCATTAAATGTCCCGATTCTTTGAAATGTTGAAAATCAAGGGACGGAAGTTCTTTGGAAATTTGAAAAGGAGTTGAAATTCTTTGGAAATTTGAAAAGAGGCTGGAATTCTTTGAAATTTGAAAATTAAGGGTACTCTAAAATTAAGGGTACTCCAAAAATAATAATAAATATCGAGTTACAATTTTCTCTAGTTGTGTAAGATAATGATCGATATCTTATGAAACAGAATAATGATCGATATTTTAATGTTACTTTAAATCAGCCTAATTTCCGCCACTTTGTTCCAGCGCTTACCTTAAGGAAATGAAGACACGGGAGAGTGAAAGTCCTAAAAAAAATTTTCTTTGGGACGTTTTGTCCCAAATGCCATGGGGCAGGGTCATGCTCTATGATTAAAAAAGAGGAGAGGTCAAAAGATCAACTTCTCAATTACATTGCACCCTATGATCTATACGTTTTGGCAGAAAAGTAACCTTTAGGGTTGACCACTAGGCTACAAAATAGTCTACTCATTTTCGTCTAAAATATTTTTTGAAAAACGTGATAGTCACATCTCGCTTTCTCTTTTTTTTATTTCTAAAATGATGACTTCATGCTTTGCTAAATTTTGAAAAAAATGTTTAAGAAAATAATTATTGTTAGAAATAAAATTATTCAAAAAGATACAAATAACTTTCATGTTCCAGAAACACAAAAAAAAACGAGAACACGGCTTTTATTAGTGCTCTCACTTCAATTTGGGAATTAGCGTATAACTAGCGTGATCTTACAAACTGCAAACAATTATGTATTAGAGTTGATTTAAAGTTATTTTTAGGTTAGTAATGCAAAATAAAAATCCTAGTTTTTTTTCGCGGAACTTTTATCATTTGTGTTGTTTTTCCAATTTTTTTAAAACGTTTAATTTTTTTTTTAAATTGAGTCTCTCAAGTTATGAAATTATTCTCGAAAACCTATGAATTTTGACGTAGGTTGAAGCTTAGGTTAAGTCTCACATTGCCCTAGGGTAACTGCAGGGTCATAAGATCATGCTGTAAAGTAATTGAATACTGCCTTAAGTCGGGCAAACTGTTGAATGGTGGGCTTTTGAATATTTAAGCCCTTATTAAAGCTGAGGACCTTAGGAACAGGAGACTTAACGTTAAGTACGACAGTACCAAAAATTAAGTCACACACTTAACGACATTAAATGACATAACTAAATATTTCCAGGAAATCTATTACCCTCCTGGCACTGATTTCATCCCCCGCAATTTGAGCAGTTTCAATTTTAATTAAATTGATGTTTTAATCCCATGCAACGGCTCTATCGACCTACTTTAACTAGATGTACTTTTGTCTTAATTTAAAATTTTCCAAAACTGAAAACTAAAATTAGATGCAAATGCAATTAAAAAAAATCTGCAATAAATACGAGAATGCGAAACTCGAGTGGATAAGCGGTTTTAGTGATAGTTGTTAAATTGTGTACGGTCCTGTTCAAGTGAAAGTCCAATTGAATAAAAGTTATGTTTAATAATTTATGTTTATTTTTAATTTTAACTATTAATTGTTGATCATTTAGTTGATTATACTTTTGCAGAATTCCTGATCACCTGAAAGTCAAGGCGGATTTCGACCATAAAAGTCACAGTTACATTAGTCTCGTTGTCGAGAGAAGGAATGAACGAACAAAAAACTGTCTTTTTTCATCGCGACTTTCTCCTGGAGAAAGTTGAGAAGTGATTTTGGAAATGGGTTAAATTCCCATGATGAAGCTTCCTCTCGCTCATTCGAGCGGGAGAAAGCGAAGGGAGAACATCTCGGAGAGAAAGTAGGTTTCGCACTAGCTCTCAAATTTCACGCCCCTTTTCTAAATCCTGTTCGAAAGCCTGTTCTAAATTTTGAAGAGTCTTGAAAATCCTTCGGAGAGAGATCAGGGGCCGTGACAGTTGAGTGAATGAAGTAGAAAAGGCTGAAAGCTTAGCGTCAAAACTTTCACCGCATTTCAATAACACCCGTCATCCGTCAACCTGTTCAATTTGACAATTTGAGGTAAAACCTACTTTTCAAATTTCAATAATTTAATTAGCTTGTATACTCAGTGAGTACTTAAACTACCAAATAGCAAGTACCCATGCTTGGCATATTTCTATAATTAACATTTCCATCATAACCAGGCCTTTTTTAAACTGACGTTTCTCGACGTTTCGAAAAGTTTTTGATTACTTGTGATCTCATTAAAACAGTTTTTCAAAGCTTTCAACATCATTCAAATCTGCATAAGTTATAGGAATTTAGGTTAATAGACGTGATAACCTAAAATGATAAGATTAGGCTTTAAAGTCAACGATAGCGTGAAGTTAACTAATTAAAATAATGATTTAACAAAAAACTAATTATCAAACTCATAATCAAATGATCCAATGAGTTATTTAAAAGTAATTACAATATTGTCAAAAATTCCTTAATTCTGAACAAAATTTGTAGTAAATATTTTACAAACTTTCTTTTCGTTTTGCACAACTGTTTTATTATGCTTATTTAAATCTTTTGAAAGATTCGAGAAAATTGAGGTTTCAAAGAAGTTATTCAAGTTGCAAGAGGCTATTGAAGAGAGGAGTTAATTTGAACTTATTTGAATTTAAAAAATAACTTTTTTGAACATAACTTTTTATTAAAAACTTGAAGAACTTGGGAAACTTGAACTTTGGTGAACTTTCTTTTGGACTCAATGGATTTTGCTTACGGAGCTTTCCTCCTACACTTTCACCAAAATTTATAGCCCTCTTATCGTCTTGATACATTTTGAGGGGGCATGAAGAGAAAGTATTTTGAAGAAAGTTTTTTTCCCAAAACTTTCTTCGTTTTTTTAGATTTCAATTTTTCGCATCAAAGGTTTCCTATTCGCGGATTCAATTAGGAATGAGGCTGCAAACCGTCTGTGAGTGCGTTCGTGCATGCTGGAGCTAAGTACGTGGCCGTTTTGCCCGTAATTTCCTAACGCAGTTTTGTTCTATTTTGAAAAAAGGCATTTTTTAAATAAAGAAAAAAAAAAGAGAAAGCTCATAAAGGAAGTGGAAAAGAAAAGAATTTCTCTTATTTTATTGGAAAGACACTTAAGAGTGGCGTGCTTTTACGGAATGCCTTTCTTTTCCTTTCCTAACCCACCGAAAATGAAATGGATTTTTTTTTTGAAAATCTCTAGAAAATTTTTGTACCTAAAATTGTGTTACATTTTTCTGTTATCAATTTCCCCGCATAATGCTTCCTTCCGGCTTTATGCTTACTTACTTGAAAATTGAATTTGGCTCAATTCCACAAAAAGCTGCATCTTTTATACCTTTGGCAAATAAATTTTTAAATTTGACTTATGCAAACACTTTTTGCAAAGAAGTAAGAGAGCTACGGCGTAGAGCACTCGAATATGCTAATTTTCCTGAGGCTAGGTTTTAGCAAAAGCTTTTTTTTAAATTGAAAACTACAAATTGAAGAGAAACAATTCATCTTGTGTGCGTCTTGTGCTTGAATAGATTATGAGGAAAAAATAGTTTAAAATTTGATTTTCAACTTTGAACAATTCCGTAATTTCATACTCATTGGTCCAGAAAGGAGAAATTAAATTATTTAGAAAATGTTTCATTGCTCAAAAGGGAATTTAAAATTAAATTAAAAAAATATATTTTTTTAATTATAAAACATTGCCAGACCAGCTCGTCCTAGGACGCTGAAAGCCGCACATTACATGACACTCATGGCTACAAAATGCGACTTTTATTATATAGCACTTTTGACAACGCACGCCATTTCTGGTTAGGATAAATCGTCCCTAATGAAATTGGAGCTGGAAACAATGGAGCTGAATTTTAATTGAATTGTCCTTAATTTAATTGACTTTTCTCACAGCTCCCTTTTCAGTTGCGGCGCACAACCACTTTTTGGCAAAGGAGACAAAATGGGTCAGAATTGCAAATGAGCTTTCACCACTGCTTTCACTGAGGAGAAAGCATGTTGACAAATCGTAATCTTAAGTAAACGGCCCAATTACTTTGGAGCGACTCTAAACTTCGACACGCGTTTGAGAGCTCTATAATTATTAAACGGACGCTTAAATCTGGTACTTAATGGTGAGGACCTAAAGCCTCCATCGCTCCCTGCCAGAAGCCGTAATGACTAATTCTACAAATGACGACGCTGAACGCTTCGAGCGCTCAAATTCCAGCGCTACGTTCCAGCCCTTCGAGGAGGACCACAGGAACGAGAGCCTCGCCAACGTCGAGATCCTCGTCCTCTCCGTCATACTGTTTTTGGCAATCGCTGGAAATGGCCTCATGTTGGTAGCGCTGCGGCGACAACTCCGCTTCCGTCCCATGTCACGGATGTACTTTTTTATGCTGAACTTAAGCGTCACTGACCTCCTCGTCGCTTTCGGAAACATCCTGCCACAGCTCGCCTGGGACATCACCTACCGATTCAAGGTAAAGTCCTTAAGGGTAGCAGATCAATACCGAGAAACCTAAACCGAGAACAGCAAAACCGAGAATGACAAAAACCGAGACAAATCACATTATGCTTACGTCCGTTCTCAGTTTTGATTTTCCCGGTTTAGGTTTCTCGGTTTTAGTTTTCTCGGTTTTGGTTTCCTCGGTATTGATAGGGGACCGCACCTTAAGTACTCTCGCAATTTCCTTAAGTCCTCCTCAATTTCCTTAAGTACTCCCTCAACTTCTGGACAATTGTACTTTATGAGGAGGCCTTGAGTAAACATGAAAAGTCAACATTTCGGTGACATATGGAGCAAATTTCATGTTTTTGTGCAAATATCACGTCTTTGCATAACGTTGAGTAGGATGTTTTTTTAAGACTTTGCGGAGCACGTGGGCGATAATTTCCTGTTGAGCCCCACTTTCCGTTATTGATTCATAAAATGGAAATACAACAAAAATGTCAAAAAAATAAGTATTTCTTGTCCGTGCGTGCTTTGTTATTACAAAATTACAAAAGTATTTCTGTGTTTATAATTGCTCAATTACGGTAGCTTACATGATGCTGGGGTAGTTTTGGAGAAAGAAGAAAGAAAATTTTTGTTTTTAGAAAAGTTGTAACATTTTAATGATTTTTTTTTATTTTCAGGGGCCTGACTTTTTGTGTCGTTTCATAAAATTCCTCCAGATTTTTGTCCTCTACCTGTCCACTTATGTCCTGACGTCCATGGCCGTCGACCGCTACATGGTCATCTGTCACCAAACGTTTACGCGAAATCACTACGGAGGACTCCGCGTCCCCAAGCTCATGGTCACAATTTCCTGGATTCTGTCCATTCTCTTTGCCAGTCCCCAGGCTGTCATTTTCAGCCTCTCAGAAATTAAGGTAACGCTGACGCACATACTCAATTCATTATAAGTTAATTGAAATTATGAAATCCAGCTTTTCATTTATTGTATTTTAAAAATATGTCGTGCGTTTCAACAAATTCCAGAAATTACTTAAATATAAAAGACGAGGAAGGGTTCGGGTGACAGAGATTTTACAAGGATTTTCTTCGCATAAAACTTTTTTTTGCTACTATGCATCCTCCTCCTCAAAGGTTAGAGGTAGATGATCGTCATTCAAAAACTAACAAAACTTTTTTTCGGAACTTTTTTTTTCGAAAATTTTTTTCGGACCTATTACTCCTTCGTAACTTTTTTTATTCTGGTTTCTTGGGAATTATTACCTGCTTCTATATGGCAAATCAGCAAAGAAGCACCTCATTATAAACAAAAACAAACAAGCCCGTCCTGGGACAAGATAACTCAGAATTAAAAATTAAAATCATTCGATCCTTGGGCGGGAATCCTTCTAATTTCAAATTTTCTATAAATTACCCTAATACCTCATTTTGTTCATGAACTACATTTTGTAACGTAATCTCTTTCATATAACGCATTTTAATTTGAAAACGGCCTGTTCCAATTTCTTCGAAAAAAAAACCGCTTATTTGGATCCTTTCGCGCTCCACTCACGATCCCAACTCCCACTTCAAAATGCTAATTTCGAAACTACTTTTTGAACTTCAAAGCACAAAATTTTAGTTTCAAAAGTTACAACTTCTAAATGAAAAAAAAAAACCTGTTACTACCCTAAGGCTCTCCAAATTGAGCCTCGTCTGCTCAACTCAGCCACTTTTAATTCCCTTTACTTTCTAATCATGCAACAGCACATGTTACAGACAAAACTTTTTAGAACAAAATATCCCTGCTCTAAACGCTGTTCTAAACGAGCTAGCGACCGTCCAGAAACCCAGTCAGCTAAGGAAAAGTAGCTCATCCAAAATGGGCCGCGCACTTAACGTCTCACTGACTCCAGAAAACTATTTTTCAGCGGGACGTAAGAGTGGTGCGCCGCTGCATCAAGCTGTCACTTTCTCACACTAAATCCAAGATCAGAACTATTTGCAACAGAGAGGCCCTGCGTAGGCGGAAATTATCTTGTTTTCCTCAACAAATCCTCTTTCATAAATTTCACTCACAGATTGATATCACCTATAAATACTCCTGTCAGTAATCGATTAGACGGGATTAGCCACGGATTTAAGAAAAAAAGAGGCTTTTCCAAAAAAAAATGCTCGTTCTAAAAAATGCTTGATCTAAAAATGGTTTTTTCTAAAAAATGGTGAGTTCTACAACGGCTTTTCTAAAAATGAATCTTTGCTCATATTTTACGCAGCCCGGAGTGATGGATTGCTGGACTTTTCTCGGGCCAGGCGGGGCCAAGGCTTACGTGACCTGGTTTGTAGGATCAGTATTTATACTGCCGCTGGTCCTCGTGGGCTTGAGCTACGGCGCAATTTGTCTAAAAGTCGTAAGCTTTTCGTTGCCGAGCGGCGGCGCCGACGGCGCACGAAAGGCGAGCGGCGCTTTCAAGGCAAAGTCCAATGCCAACGGCCATAGGCGCTATAACAAGAAAGCGTCGTCATTTTCCTCCTCATCGATGCGCACCGAGTCGGAGACGATGGACAGTACTTGTAGTCCACTTCATAAGGTAACTAATTAACTCGAAATAATTAACTTATTAATTAACTTTTACGAATCATAATTAAAGGCTGGTTTAACTCACTGAGAATCGAATCACTTCCGAGTACTCAATTTTCGATAAAATAATGAAAGTACATCATTTTAGGAACTCATATATTTCACAACGTGGTTGTAGAATTGACAATCGTTAATTTTAATTAATTGTAATTAACAACATCATTTAGAAAACGTTTTTTCTAACCCTATCTAAAAAGCAGTGTAAAGACGACAGAAAACATTTTCTAACTAATTCCTTTCTTCTTAATTAGTTTTCGTGTCATTTACCTTTAGTTAGGCTTTACCATTAGAGCAAATCACATCTAAAGTTCTAAATCCCCTTTCCGAAAAACCTGTGTTGATTTCTTTATAGAAATCTGGTAAATTTCTCAGCGTAATTAGTAAAATAAAGGATTCAAAGGCCCACAAAAATCGGATTGCGCGATTTCCAGCGATTTTATTTTTGGACCATTCTACTAACATTCGTTTCAAGCATTCTCGGAACGATAATTCTTACAGAATACTTGTTGAAAACTTTTAGATAGAATGGCGAAGCTTTACAGTTACAAGTTGTACAAAAAATTGTCAATATTATTGTTTGCGATAGCTGTTTTTTGAAAACATATTTACCAACACGAATTATGTAAAGCAAGTGAGCTCCATTCAGGATTTCCGAGGTTATCAACAAAGTACAGAGACTTTTTAAGGTTACGCCCACGTCTACTTAGCGATAGCTTGACCTTAACGTAAGGGTAAATTCGGTTATTCTGAGATGTACTCTAGGGGAAAGCAGAGGCCAACAGTGGCCGAAGATTAACGACTTCCGTATTTGGAGAGCTTAATTTTAAGTCCACTTTCTCCGACTTTCACTTAAATGCGGAGTACCGCAAGGACAGTCGTAAATGAGCATTACTGTATCCAACAAATTTTCACAAATTAATGGTTGGTTTTGGACGATTTAGGGCTCACTGTGAAATTGGTGACAAACTACAACCAGACATTCTACTTCTGGGCAAAATAATTCAAAACGAGTAGTATCATTGTGGGTTATTTGGGGCAACAAATTGACAGATTTTAAATTGAAACCTAATTTCTCGAAACTAAAGGTTAGGTTTGAAGTGCAAAAATATAGTTACTTCACCCACTCTGAGCAAGTAACAAACCTAAACTAACCTGAAATTTTCAAAGTTTTTAAAAGCGCCCTCAATATACTAAGTTCGTTCCAACTAAAAGGCAAACTAAAAAATCTTAAAAACAAGAGTTGCTAAAAATTTCGAATTCTGAACATTAGCATGATGTTGGCTACCGAGCTTTGAAGCGGCAAATCAGCCAGGCCAAAATGAAGACGCTGAAATTGACGCTGGTTGTTGTTGTGTGCTTCTTCGTGTGCTGGGCTCCCTTCTGCGTCGCCCAGCTCGTCATGGTATACAATCCGAGTAAGTGTGTCTCTTTTTAAAGAAAACATCTTTGAAAATCTTTGAAAAATTTTAAATGTATTTTCGAAAAAGATTTTTGATTTTGATATTTGATATCGAAAATTGATTTTTTTTAAGGAAATTGCAACACTTTTGCATGCTCAACAACTATTTCCTAGTAGTGAAAGTTTCCTAATTTGCTTCTGACTTTCTCTCTCAATTGCTCCAAATTGCTGAGTTACTATTTCATAATTAAGTTGTTGATGATGGAGTCATTAGGGCGTTATTTACCAATTACCTTTACAATTTGTTAGTAATGGTGCTAACAGTGGCATATTTTCTTCTTTTCATGTTATTGTCATTAGCCATGGAAGTGGGACCGATTAACGTTATTCTACTGTTGCTCGCATCACTCAACTCATGCACAAATCCTTGGATTTACTTGGCCTTCAGTGAGTCCCTCTGCAACCAGTTACGCGTAAGTAAGACGCTTCTTCTCTAAAAGTGTTCCATGGAATTTACCGTAAATGCACTACTAGAATGCCCATTTTTCAATAAGTGCCCATAATTTCAATAGAACCACAGTGGCGTTTAAAGGGGAGTAAATTGAGCCACTACTAATCTTAACTCTCAATCCCCCAAATTGGTTTAAGACCTTTTTTCGAAAATTTAAGAAACACATTTTTTTAGTGAATCAGATGCATTTACTTTTTTTTAATAATGAAGCCAAACAAGCCCGTTCTACTAGGCATGGGCTAATTTTAA
The DNA here is from genome assembly GCA_034694865.1 of Bilobella braunerae. Lineage (NCBI taxonomy): Eukaryota > Metazoa > Arthropoda > Collembola > Poduromorpha > Neanuridae > Bilobella > Bilobella braunerae. The sequence goes on from JAQFYP010000002.1 coordinate 52,488, forward strand.
GTTCTAATTTCTCATGTCCCAAAACGGGCTTGTTTGGCCAGCGTTTTTGCTTTTAATAATACCCGAATCGAAATCCGTTGCAAAACTTGAAACGACGAAAACTTTGAGCCTAAATAGGAGGGTCAATACTCGGATATTTACGGTATTCATGCTCCTGATTCTTTGATGAGCTGTGCCAATTACTCTACGCGCGTCATTTCTAAACAATTCCTAAACATCTCATGGATACAAAATTAATTAGACCCTTTAGCATTTCCAGGAAGTTCCAAATTGGCAATTATTTGCTGCAATTCAGCCAGACTAAACAGTCCACCTTTCATTCATTCAACAACAAACACGGCGAAACACAGTTTCATTTGTTTTGGGAATTTTTCGGATTGTCTTGCCTAGAGCTTTGGAGTTCAATCGTTGATAGACCGTTTTTAAAATAGACCTGTCGACAAAGGGGAGTCCATTAATTAACAAATCGAAATTAAGCCTTGACGTTTCCTTTAATTACTTCCGCTTTACTTGATGGAATTGCCGTGTAAATTAGAAGCAGTGGTTCAACACAGAGGGAAAATCTTGTCTAAATGCGGCTTAATTTGAAAAAAAAATCTACAAGCTAATCTTTCTTTTTGAAGTGATGCCTGAAAAAGCACTTAACTCGTCTAATTCCTTCTCAGTCACTGCGGCTTCAATTGAATCCATTTTGTACCAGCCAGGAAAATGCGGCTTGGGAAACGAAAGGGAATTTTGGCTTTGGGGATAACGCTTCAAATGATGTTCCAGAATAATTGGGAAAGTGAACAATGGGAGCATTACGGCCGCAAATTATTAGAGAAACGAAATTTATCAAAAGCCGGAACGTAAGCCGCAGCGCAGGACTCATGTAGTGCATATGATGAAAGTGAAAGCATTTCAATTTAAAAAAAAACCTTTTCAAGGCTTCATTTTACAAAAGGCTTTCATATTTAATCTAAACTTTTACAAAGGCCAAACAAGCCCGTTTTAGTTCCTGAAACATTAATGCTTCATATTTAAAAAAATAGGTACTTCAATTTTATAGGCATTTAGACGTACTTCAGGCATCTAAACTCGTACTAAAGTCAAATAAAGGACCCAGTACCCATAAAAATAAAGGATCCTTTATAAGGGAGCACAAGAAAGCACCACTGATGTTGATACCATGTATATTATTTTGCAAATGACAGTGAATGCGTTCACTCGAGATTTCGTCCTAGGACGGGCTAGTCGTGCTAGGATTTTAAAATTCTTTGTCAAACATCAATACAATTTTGAGTAAAATGCTCTAAAAATAGTTTTTTTAACGAGACTTTGGAGAGAACGAGACGCGAAATGCTTAAAACGGGCGCACGTTTTAGAACAAAAGAATTATTTAAATTTTCATCTGCGTTGATCTACTTGTTATCCAGACGTGACTCGAATTACGGACGAAGGTTTAATATTGAGCATAAAATGGTGGTCGTGCGCCGTTCTCAGTAAATTATAAGCACCACTTTCACAAGGTCCACTTCAGCTGTTGTCACCGTTTTTCATCAAATCCGTTTCATTTTATTGAGTAGTTGGATAGAATTGCGTAAGATGATGAAATGTTCTGGTGAAAGCAGGCAACACGTTTTGTCATGTTTCTGAACTTACTTTCTCAATGCTTCAACATTATAATGAAATACCTCAAACTTCTACTTTCCCTTTCTCCTCTTCCGGTAATGACATGGCTCCAACATCCTTTCACTTCCTATTCTTCAACTTTCTAAATGACGCAACCTTCAACTTTCACTTTTCATCCTCTTAACTTTGACTTTAGCTATTCTATGAAAACTCTCTGTCGGTCTGTCCGTTTGTACTTTAGCTATTGAATGAAAACGCTCTGTCGGTCTGTACTTTAGCTATTGTATGAAAACGCTCTGTCGGTCTGTCCGTCTGTCTGGTTACCCTACACTGTAGCTCTCTAACGGCTTAAATTCGCTTAAATTTGAGTTTTAAATCTGCTTTCGGTAGCGTGTTCTTGGAGTCAAAATAGAGTCAAGAGCAGCGTTCTGACGTTTTTTTTAATGAGACAAATAGTTGTTGCTGATGACCCTTGTAGATCAAATGACCCTTTAGACTAAAGTTCAAAATTTGTTTTATACAATTTGTAGTCGGACTATTTTTTAAGAAAAATGTATGAAATTTTTTTTGAGAAAATAGTAAGAAAATTTTTGTGGTATTTTATTCAGCGCGCTACTTCGTTACATCCGTTTTGTAAAGGTTTATTTCTCGCAACTGGAAACTTACTTTTACATTCAATACCATTAATTTCACTACCAGAAACTCTCTTTCGCTATACTCGAAGCTCTAAAACATTTATGTCACTACTTTTTTTTTTGAATTTGCAGATCTTTTTAGGAGTTGGACTGAAGCGAGGATCGAACGAGGAGAGCATTGGAGATGAGCAAGAAGCACCTCGCCAACCAGTTCCAGCCAAATGCCCAAAAGTAATTGAACATAAAATCAAATCACTACCTTCATCGGGTGATCAACAGATTCAGGAAGAGCAGCTCCAGCCCCAAACAAAGTCAGAAGTACTCTAGAGTTATGGGGAAACGTCCTGGAGAAGAGTCCTGGAGAACTGGAGAAGAGTCCTGGAATTCCAGGAAAATCAGGAACTTTAAAACAGGAAACCACTAATCCCTTTATCCTCTTATGGAGGAGAAAAAAACGAGAAACTTTTTTTTTGAAAACTTCATTCCGTTTTAAAACCATTCACGTCTTTATCACGATTTTTAGAATAGAAATTCCAGAAAAACGAAATTGAACATCGACTTTCTCCAGCATTTTTGAGCGGACTGCTTTCTCCGGTAATGTTCTCTCATTGAATACCAAAGTGATTGGAAATGCTTTAAGACAGAATGTGAATGAGCAGATTACGCTTTTTCTTTGTGTTTTGCACGATCTTCCAGGAAGAGTATTATTTATGATAGGGACATTCATCTTCCTGAGACTTCTCCAGTTGGACTGGAGAAGTCCTGGAGAATTTGAGCCCTTCCAGTTTTTTCCAGGAAGTTTTACTTCATTCTGCTCCGCTTCCAAATGCACTTAAGAAAAAAACTTTGCTTCCCTAAATCTTATTTTCTTTCATAACTTTCCATTTTCAGCGATCTCTTCCCATGAAGTGTAACTTTGATCTCTCCAGTTTATTTATGACAATAACTGTCTAGAACGGTGTTTTGATTGGGGCGGTGCGTTTCCCACGGTGCAAACCTCTATTTTTTTTTAAATTCTCAGAAATAACAAAGTCACTGCATTATTTATAAGTCCAGCTGCTGCTATCGATGTAATTACTTTCTTTTTGAAAGCACGATATATTTTTGCGGAATATTTATTTGTGTAACCTCTATTCCAAAAAATTATAAATTAGCTTCTTTGACATTGTAAAATCGCTTTTCTAACAATTCTCACACAAAAATCTAGGATATATATAAATAATAGTGAAAAAAAGAAGAAGATATTTATTGTAAAAGACGAAAATGGTTATTAATAGTCGCCGAAAACTTTCACCTTACTTCAATTTCACTAAATATAAATGTTTGATATAATTATAACCACAACTATTTCTTTGTTACAATAATTGTAATTTTTAATGTCAGGTCGACATAAACAGAGTAAATATTCTAACTGGATTCAGAGGGGAAAAGAAGGAAAGTAAATTCTATTACTAAAAATATAAACTACTATTTGTAATATCCCTTTAAAATATTAAAACATTATTAATATTACTATTGTAAATATTGTAGACCCTGAATTAAAAACCCTTTAAAATCAGATTTATGTGAATTCGGTGGATTGTGGAGTACAAATAAACGTGACCATTTAAAAAAAGAAGGCATAATGTTAAGAATTTTTTTAAAACACTATCTCCTACTCTGTACAAAAGGGCTTTTATGAAAGATTTTACTGCACACTAAAACCTACAGCGAGAAATTTACGAAAATTGTTTTATGCATATTTTTTTATTTGCTATTTTATTTAGGACTTACTAGTAGGAATTGCGCATGAAATAAAGAAAAAGGAATTTAATCAAGAAATATACGTTCTGCTTCCAAGTTAATTAATACCATTCTCTTTTGAACTCTATATTTCTTAATCAAATGCCTCCCTTAGTCCAAGCACTTCCTCCTTAGTGGTACAATTAATTTGTCAAAATTAAAACCTAATGAGAAAGAATGTTAACTAAAAATTAACTTTCGCTACTTATGGGAATTCTACGAAAAAAAAATTAACAGATGAAAAAGTCTGTGAAAGTCAGTAAATTAATAAATTTGTACATATTTATTTAGTAATACTTTAAAATTAGGATCTTAATCAATTATGTAAAGAATTTTTTACTGAATCTCAAGGAATCCTCAAATCTGCATCTTTATATCTGAAATGAAAAAATTAAAAAAATTTTTTAATGCCAATGCGTCAGGTAAAAAAAACTTAGGCTATGACGCTGCATGTAAGTTCGCTTACAAGCTGTTCTTCACGGTCATTCAAATACGGCTTTTTCTATAATAAAAATTATAAATTTGGACACTTTAGGCAGCATGCAACCCTGTGGGAAGTGCAAGTACAAAAGGATAGTTTATGTTTGAAATAGAAATAATAGTGGCAATTCATCCAAATAATAGACCGTTTACTGTCATATCTTAAGAAAGATGTTGGAGGCAGGAACAGGTAAAGTTTTAATTAAGTTATTTCCGTTCCTAACTTTCCCTTGAGCACTCTCAGCGTCTTTTCTTGTTTAACGTTGGAGAAAAGCCATTTCAAACAAATCCTACTCGGAGATACGACCAACGTCAACCCACGACATTAATTGACACAGTGAGCCCTTCGTCGAAAGTATCTATTTTCATTCTTGAGAAAGAGCAATCACTGAAGCCTCAAAATAACCTACAAAGCCTTGGCGACATGATTTTACGACCATCGACCGGCGACCAGTGTCGACAGTACTAATGGCCCAATTTCAGGAAAAGTAAACCTTCAAATAAAATTTAGCCTCCGAATTTGTATTTTTTTATTTTATTTAATTTTTTTTTAGTAACGGTATTATCTTAAAACGATCTTAAAATTTTGTTTAAATAAAGAATTAAGTCCAAAGTTTCGAAGTCCTCACTTGCTAAAAATCGCTCTTTATAAATTGTTTGGCTCATTAATTCCAAGTGCTGCGTTGGAGCCCCGAACCGAATTTTGAGAAATAGTGATCCATTATTTACTTAATTTTTTTAGACGCTTTTTTGCGTATTTAATTCCCGAGGTACTGTTTTCGGTGTCTTTAAAATGATTTGTTGGAATTACATCAAGAGATCCTATCAAGCAAATCACATATCTCAAAATTTTGGCAAAATATCTTCTTTTCGAAAACCATTTCTGTCGGTTAAGTAGAGCAGTGAATTTTTATGCTATTGAAAAAATGCTTCCGAAATTGATGGGCTATCGAATTCTATGAAAGACGGTAAGTGCATGTGAATCCTCTGCAAATGAACCAAACGTTGTTTACTGTACAATTTTTATTTTTCAAAACAAAAATTGCATGAGCCAAACAAACCCGTTTTATGGCAGGGAAGGATTAACGAGAATAATATTGACTTTTATATGCCTTCAATTTCGACTCTAATAATTTTCAAGCCAAAATTCAGAATGAAGGCTAGAAAAATTAAATGTTACGTTTGCTGGTTACTCTTCATTAGAGAACGTGGCTTTGGTTTATAGTATAATTTTGAAGATCAGACTCAAACAAGCCATTTTTAAATTTTGAAACAATTTTTTAAAATAAACAAGCAAGGCTTTTGCTAATTTAGAAACGGTGTTCTAAACCCTTCCTGTAGCTATGGGCTGTTTGCAATGCTTTACTTGTGGTAAACAGAAGTTGAGTTTACCAGAGGCTACGGATATATTTTATGGTCTTTTCAACGAAATAAAACCAATTTCTAATTTGAATGGCTCTGTTCACCTCTTTGCGGAAGTGGATTCTGATGTTTTGGAAATTCTGTTTTAGTTCTGACTCGGAGTTTTCGTTTCCGGATCTTGTTCAAATAAATTTTCTAGAAAAACAATCTACTTTGATTCTCTTTAAAACAGAGAATGTGAGAAAATAATTGAATTTTGACTTTGACTATTGAGCAGCTTCCCAGAATAAGATCTTTAAAAAATGAAACAAACTCCGAAATATCCAAGAATGAAAATTACAATTAGCCTGCTATAATTAGTCTCTAGTTCATTCTCAACGCACTGTTAAGTGGAACAGAAGTAATTAATATAGTAATTATAATAAAAGCCCTTCAAGTAGCAAACGTTCTCATGAGTCACCGTTTTATTAATTAACGAACGGTTAAGACGCTGAAAATTTCCTAATGAAAAGCAAACGACGGCATATTCGAGTTCCAAATTTGAAATCAGTAAAAATAGAACAACCAAAATACAGGGCCTATAACTTTCCTAACGCAACTATCCGAAAAAAAAATTTGAAAAAAAAATCATACTTACTCAATTAGTAATACAGTAGTGTATTTAGTAATCATTTAGGAAGATATCTAGCCAACTATCGATTCAACTAAAATTTCTAGATCTTCAGTATGGATGCCTTTATGACACAAAAAACTAAAGGATCAGGTAGCAAGTAGCCTGTTCAACTTTTACAAAAATATCAATTTTCATAGTAAAAATGATGAAGAATTTGACCTCACGTTCCCGGAATCTGCAACGATCTCCAGAGGTCACCAAATGTGAAGGTAAATATTCTAGAGTTTACGCCACTAACAAAAATATATTGGAAAACGCTATGACTCATTTCTCTTGATTTTGGGTTTCTGCTTGTGTTCTCTCAAATTCTTTCTTAGTGGCGTAGACGCTAAACATAAACCTAAACATTTTACCTTGAATTTGTACCTATGGAGGTTGAAACATTGCCAATTTCTGGAATCTCAAGTCAATTTCAAATTCTGCATCATTTTTTCCTGAAGAATCTTTTCTTTTTCGTAAAAATTGAACATGCCGCTGGCTACTTGCGCACTTATCCTTTAACTTGACTGAAATAAAAAGCAAATGCATATTATCACTATTCGGAATTGGCGTGACCTCGAGTTGTCCTATCGGCATTGTTTATAAATATATTTGTGGAAAACTTTACCAGTAGCAAATTTTCAGTGCGTTATGGTGACCTCTTTCAGCCTAATGCGACACGCCTCCCAGCGATTTTGAGGCTTATGAAAACCACTGAGACATTCGATGCCCTTTAAAAGATAAAAGGAAGAGGTGGAAGTGCCTCAAATTTGCAATTGGTAGAAGCCCTTTGATCTCGTGGAATCATATCCTCCAGCATCCTGCGCCGCCTTTTTATTACAAATTTTCAACTTCCTGTCTCGCTCCGCAAACGAAGTTGATATAATTGGATTCACAAGTTGCTTCCCAGTTCGAGGAGACCAGAATTGGAGACAAATATGACACTTCTACTTTTGTTATTTGTATATATTTGTAGTGTGTGAAGCGCAGAACTCATTTCTTTTGTTCAGAGACTCCTATCTACCACCGAACGGAAGGTCATCCAACCTGTATTTTAACAACAAACTACTATTAAATATATGTACAATAGACATTTCTCCAAATATAATTTTGAAAAAGATGCTCCAGAAAATCTAAGCGTCCGCATTTTGAAAGGTGAAACTAAATACCGCCGAATTTTGGTAAACATCCATTGAATAAAGTTTTTTTTATGCAACAATATTTTTTTCAGAAAAATAAAATATAAAAACATCATTGAGTTACTTTGCAACAACCTACTTTGCTTAGCCTTTTGAAAATAGGAGTCTTTTGAAATTTTATTTTTGAGGGAAGTAAAAAGCAAACTTTTGTAATTTTTACTTGTTAAAGTTTCACTCTCCGTAATACAATTAGCGTGCGTTTTTATGTAGACACAGACAGGATTCTGACTTGGATTTTTAAAAGTAGTTCAAATGTTCATGTAATCATATGAACAATGTTGTAAGCCCATGAAAGTTGCAATTGCATCTAAAAATGTTTCTATTCCAGTGAAATGCTTTTCATACTTAAGTTCAACAAATTATTTGAAGGTGGAAAATTTGAGAGAGAAAAAAAAACGTTTTTTTTTTCAACAAATTTCCCTGTATCATTAAATACTCGAGTATTTTTCAAAAACTTTAAAACTTATGAGACAGACGCGTTTCGTTGTAATTTCGGTAAGGATTCAGCACTTCCAAATTTGGGCGAAAAATGATTTCTTCAGTTTCTCACGCTCCCTGTTTTAAAACTAAAGTAAAACTTTTAAAACATTTTTTTATTAGGCTTGTATAAAAGCAGCGGAAATGTTCTAACGTGAGTGCGTTACAAAATACAAAAATCTCATCTGCACTTCCTAACCTTCTTATATGGGCTTCTTAAATAAAATTCCTCCTGTTCAAAAACGGGGTTGTTTGGCTATGTTGCATAAAAGAAGTTTGAACCAAGATTTTTTTTTTCAATTTGAACAAAACCTTTGTCCACATTTTGAAAAGCAAGTCCCAGCAGAGGCATGTTAATTATAGCGGCCGCAGAAGCCATGCTTCCTCTTTCATTGTTGGTCGGCAAATTACAGAACTCGTCTAACTTTCTCCAATTTTAGTTAATTAAGGACATGCTTTTTTCTAAAAGGAAAATCTTGATTCAAAAGGTTAAATGAGCGTTTCGAGTCGTAGAACAGGTTTCATTTTCACAAAAGATCAAAAACGTCCTTCGAAATTTCAAGGCCTGGATCCAATTTTACAAAAAGAAAAAAAAACACAACTATGGGACTTGATGAAAGTGAAAGTTGGGAAAGCTAAAGAAAAAAAAACAAGAAAGAAGAGGAAAAAGGCAGACAAAAATTAAAAGAAATTTTCAGATTACTTTTTTTAGTTCCTTCAAACGAGACTCAATTCCTTAGTGTATATAAAAACCGTAAAAAGTTTTAAAAGCCTCTACAGAAGCGTTTTGTAAGTTAACTTCTCGCCATTTTCCATTTTTGATTTTTGTATTTTAAAAGCAAAACTACCCAATTAATTTTGTACCTTTTCCCTTTGGAAGGAGAGAGGTGAAAGGGATTTGAAAGACAAATTGTGCTGGGAAGTGCTTTCACTCCAGAAGCATTCAGCATCCTCCAGCATTCTGATGTTATGTTTATGAAAAGGCTATTCATCATCAGAGGAAACTTTCTGCCAACTTTTTTGTTTTGCAGTTGTTTTAAAGGGCTTTGTATATTCCCAGAAGAAACTTCCTTGTTTCCTCAAATGCACAATTTATACTTTTGATCAAAAAAAAAAAACTTTCACCGAACTTTCACCCACTTGACAAATCCTTCTGCACAAAAACCCCTGTCACTCGCTCTCGCTTTTATTTATGACAATAAGCTCTCTCTGCCACTCAATTCACGTGCAGCAAACTTTTTTGGTATTAACAATGCGATGTGGTACTTTTTTTTGTTTCTTCAATCGCATCCTTAACAATCAATCCACGTCAACACACCAATGTTTAAAAAACTATATATTTTTTGAAACATTAATTCAACTCTGTTGTACTAAATTTTTAGAAAAACTTTATGAAGTTACTGCATCATATGTCTCCTTTGTAACCAATAAAGTGTGAATCTCCTAAGGAGAATTGTGCAAAACACATTTTTGAGAGGACAAATTGAATTTTTTTAAATTCTGATACAACCGCTAGAACAAACATAATAATTTTAATTTTAACAACTACGATTTTCTGAATTGATGATTTTCTGATTGATGAAGTCTATTTTCGCAAGAATTTTGCTCGTCATGTATACCCATGAACATGAACCTTGGCGAAAGCCGACCTGAATTCGTAGTTGTAGCTATTTCAAATTTATTTCTTTTTGTATGTGGCTTTTAAATGTGTCCATAAAAACAAAAACCAAATGTTGCAAAAATTCAAACACAAATTATTTTCATTTACCAGTCTAAATCCTAATGTTATATTTATTAATCGATTAATTATTTTTCTCGTTCATCATCAAGACGAGATTTGAGATTTACTCGAAATCTCTCAAAATGCTTAATTATCATGCTATTGTCTGCTTTCTTAATTAATCTTTCACTGATGAGAGCCTTCTTAAAATCGTGTGTGCGTGAGCATCGGCCAAGGCTAACAAAAGCCTGTATTAATTACAGGTGCTAAAAGTGTTGTTGAGTTGCCTCTTCACGACTAATTCACTGATGCATGCGTCCTTCACGACAAATTCTAACGATTCCGCATACAATTTGCATGCAAATTTATCTTCAAGATTTTCAAGACCTCTCAATTTCGCTTTCTGCAAATTTGCTCAAATTCGCGTTTTGTTTACAAGAAATTTTTAAATTTTGAATTAGCAAGGCGAACTGTAGAGATTAATTACTTTAGACGCTGACGCTAATTAATTAAAGCTGTCAGTCACTTCCTTGTTGGAGAAAAGGGAAATGAAGTGAAATTGCGCGTCTCAATTACACCACTAATTTGAAGACAGGTTTTTACTCCATTTAAAACAAAAAAGGTAAAGGTAAAAAAGGACGAAAAAGGTAAGGGTGAAAAAAAGGAAATGGTAATTTTCTCCCGACAAAAGAGGAAATTATATAAGAGGGGAGAGGTGTGTGCGGCGACTGGTGAATGGCGGCGGAGTAGCTGTAAATTGACACTAATTTTCTCCCTTGCAAATGAATACTTGAGTCGTCCTAATCAGAGGCCTCGGCATCCGTAATAACGGAAATAGATCTCTACCATCGCCTCCTCGCGATGAATCTGCGATGAATTCACATGGTCATATTTGCGGTACTTTCTTGCTCCTGCCAATTGAGACACCCCTAATGAGCTATCCTTTGAAAGTGATCTCCACGGTCAAATGCCCAGCACAGTTATCTTCCTCATCCGGAGACCCGTTGGCTTCCTTTACAAATTCATCGCGACGAGGCAGCGTACGATGCATTGCGATGAGTTTCAGTGCAGTAGAGATCACAGAGGCCACTTAGTGAGAGCACTTTAACAAATTATCGCAAATCCAAGAGACCTCCTGCTCAGAACCTAAGTACACTGTATCTGCAAATAAATTAAATTTGCAGCCTAAAGGACATCCAAGTGTCGACGCTTGCTGTCAAGCAAAAATAGCGAAGACTTTGCGCCGCATTTTAAAAGTGAAGGTGACACTTGTAGGAGTCCTTTTTTTCTTAAGGCTACTTTCAAGTAATGGCTTCAGGCATTAATTTGTACCGGGTTCCTCTCCTTTTTGCGGTAAGCTTCAATTTTTTGTTGATTGAATGAAGTACTTAAATATTAATAAAACGTGTCATTTAAATCTTTTTTTTATTTGACCTTAAGTACACGTGCTTAGAAAACACCTAATTTTATTTACAAAAAACCAGACAAGCCCGATCCAGGACAAGGAGAGCTTGAAATATTTTTCTTTGAAATTACAAAACCATTATTGTCACTTCCTAGCATTTTCTTATGGAAAAACTATTGTGAAACCCAAGAAACTGGTATAATTGTCAATTACTTGCCAAACATACTCGTCCTAGTGCAGGAGGACTTAAATTATAGCAAAGGAGATATTCCCTTTTTCACGAAAAATCAAGATTCAAAACATAAAGGATGCCCATCTCTAAAATAAAATTAATTAACCCCCTTATTCAAGGCCGGGCTTGTCTGGGCCTTCATGGGAAATTTCCCTTTTAGGTCGTTACACAATTTTCAAGGTTATAAAAAAAGTACAACTTTTAGTAAAAGGAATTGTTAAAAAATTTAAAAAGAAAATTTGTTGCAGAGACTTTGTTTCAAAACGTAAATTTAAAAAAATGTTTTCACAATGGGACATTTAATTATGTTACGCGGAATGTTTCTTAATTTGCGACATGTTTTCAGCTATTTTTAAAAAACGCTCTATGCCTCTCTACAATTAATTACAACGTTAGTCAAGGCGGATACCTTGGAAGTAGCTGTCACCAACACTCAGACTGCCTTCCAGAACTGTCAGAGTGTCACCCGAGTCAGAAAGTGTGCAGTTGCAAGGCCTACTCCGTCGAAACCAATAACGCTACCTGCTTACCAGGTAATTAGTATTTACCTAATTACCTAATTGGTAAGTCTCAACTCACAATTTACCTCTCTCTAACCACTAGTTAAAAAAAAACTAGAAAAATAATTTCTTTTTTTTAAATTTCAATTCGTATATGGGGCATGGGGGGACAATTCGACACAAATTCATGCTAAATGTGAAAACCCTACATCTGATGACCCTTTCCAATTGCAACTTCTCTATTTCTACCTCTGAAATAATTTTTCCATATAGTAATCACCGCTTTCAAAGCTGTGCATGCGTGCGTGTGTAAGACTACCGGCTTTGGTAACTAAAGTCGGCAAATTGAGAAAAACCATACGCGTAACTTCCTACCAAAATCGCTGAAAAATGCTTGAAGCGATGCTTCATGCTGAAATAATTGATGCTGATGACGATAATGCAAACCCGGTTTTGATTAGATAACTAATTATTTAGCTCAATTCAAATTAACTTTAGAATGGCAAGTCGTGCTCAGGGGTCTCCCTAATTTGCTGCTTAGTACATGATCCCCAAAACCAGAAAATTTGTTTTCACTAGTACTGTAGAATAATTCCCTAAAATTGTTAGTTAATTGGAATTTAGGATTATGGATTTTCCTAATTTTTTAGTTTGTTTAAAAATGTCAAGTTAATTAACTGAACGTTAAGTAATGGCGGTAAAAGCGCCGTTTTAAAATAGTGCCAATCGTCCGCGAGGCGAGGTGGAAGGAAGAAGCCAGAGCCATTTTAGATCGCGACCAGCGTAGTCGCACAAGTAGGGCTTCTCATTAGTTAATCGAACCATGGTTAATTAAAGTTGGTTAATTCACTTAAGTTTGATTGTTTTGATAACTTGATTGTCAGTTAACAAGTTGATTAACTGGAATAAAGTTAATTGTAATTGGATTTGGCGTTTGGGATCTTCGGCCTCATTTTCCATAGAAAACGTCACCTTTTCGGGTAGAATCGTTAGCGTTTCAAAAAGTACATCAAACTTACTTAATAGATTTTATGTTGTTATGGTACGTTATCATCTGCTTATATTACAACCTTGGAATTTTGAATCTTGGAATAATTTGGAATTTTTAAATTTGTAGATGACCACGCGGTAGTTATCTAGTGCGCTAAATTCCGTTCTTCTTATCATACCCTACGAGACATACGAGTCAATTTTAAACCCGCTGGCATGAAGTGGCATGTGGTGAAAAGTTCATTTCCTTTTTTTTTTGCTATAACCATTCACAACATGATTAGTGTAGTGAAAAACATTGATTGAGTACTGTTCAAGCAACATTGTTCAAGCAGCATTTTTAAAGTAAGAACGAATTTCACATTGTCGTAATTTTGCACAACATGAAATATGCATGAGTGCAAAGTGCGGATTATGAAGAGTGATGAGCCTATGATTACCAGCCCAATTTTCAAGATTTCCCATGGGCTGCATCATTAATTTTCACTCAAAACATGAAACACTACGTGAAACATTATACGAGAAATTTTCCGTCAAAACATGACAAACAAGCTATAACTTTAGTACATTCGAAAATTTCAAAAAAACAAGAAATCACATAAAAATTACAAAGCATCATGTCACGTGATCAAGGTCAAGGTTTCTGCTCCGATTTTTTAATTCACTGTTACAATTTTCAAATTTAAAAAACCGTTTCACTGAATTCAAACCCCGGAACAAAAACCTGTGATATTCAAATTAGGCCAATTAGAAGTAGAAAATTATAACTTTAGTTTTCGTCTTAAAAGTTTAAAAATTCCCAGAACTTGAGTAAATGCGTGCTAATTCAAGATTGAAAAGGCTGAAAATACCTAAAAAGAAATCAGGAAATTACTCTTGTTTCATTAACTTGAATGTATTTGGAACTTGTTGAGGAAAATTTCTGGAAATTTGATAAAGCCTCTGGAATAAATTTTCAGAGAAAGGCACGCTTTCTCCTTGTAAAAAAACGGCGATACATATATCATTACCACGGCTATTATTATCAACTAATCAAATACTACAGGAGGGATTTGATGGAAAATTTATGAAAAGATATTTGAGGCAAAAAAAAAGCGAGGAATTTTTGTTTCGTTAGACGTTGCTTTTCTCAGAAGTTGTCCTTCTAAGAAAGGTGGTGAAAGCAGCGTGGTGAAAGTAAATGATGAATGTGGATCACAATAGGGGTTGATTTGATGAGGAATTCCATCATTACATGGGAATTCCATTACTTTTTTATGCCTTCCCACGGCTTCTATTGGAATTGTGTTACAGTAGCTCCCGGCTAATCATTACATATTTCTTCAACCATTCTCAAGTATCTTCGATTTATGTAACTTCTGCTGGAACAATAGGAGCTGAGAAGTTCTCAAAATAAAGTTTCTAAGGGAAAATGCGTCTTAAGATAACTAAAATGCTCAGGATAAATTCTAAAGAGATACTCAACTGCTCTGGGAGATAAAGAGATACTAAAATATGAAGATAAATTCTGAGATAAGGATGAGCGCTTGTGGCTTTCTCTCTTAACGTTTTTTTTCTGTATATCTGTTATTATCCGTTTTCTCTATCTTCCAGGAACACTTCTTGGCTTTCAGTGCGAGGCTGATGCTCAATGTGCCGTGAAAGTGCCGTCGAGCGGCTGCGTCAATGGGATCTGTGCCTGTGGCCAGGGCTACGTCGCCTATCGACGCCATACCTGCCTCTCGCGTAAGGACTTTCTCCAACTTTCTCTTTTTTTAAGCAATTTTTCAAAAATCTAACAAAAAAGCACCAAAATCAATCTAGTCAACTCTAAGCACAACTCTGCCTCTTGAAGATCACTTTCATTTTACTTAAAGTAAACAGGAGAAAGTAAATATGACCTCGAATGCCGTAAAAGCTCTTTAAAGACTTTAGAAAATGATTAACCAAAAAAAAACGCCAAACAAGCCACGCTAGCACATAGCAAATCGATTTTTCGATATTGAAAAAAGAAACACCTTTAAAAGCATTTCTGTTCATTTTGTGTATTGTTTGGCTAGTTCACAGAAAACAAGTAGAAAGACAATTTTAGTATAATGTAATTTTTTCAAAAATGAAATTTTTCAAAATTTCTCATCGTACTTTATGTAGTAAAACCTACTGCTTATAATAATGTAAAACTTTTGAGTGACAAATAAAACTTGAAAAATATGTTTTCTTTTCAAATTTAAACCATTTTCGTCGGAAAGTCCTTAATTTAATCGCATCACTTTGATCGCTTTCTAGAGGGCTCGAATCGCGATTCGTTATTCTTTTTTCTCAGTATTATGCACTGCTTTGATCGCCTTTAGTATGACTAGTAATCCCTTCTTTATTGCGTTTGGGAAGCGCAAAAAGTGATTCTTTTTACTGTAGAAGGTATTGCGAAAAGTTGAAAAGAATAGGATCCCTGCGGAGATTTTGAGAGGAAGTATCATTGGAGAAAGTGAAAGTGGCCTCTGTTTGCTCTGGATTTTCAATTTCTACTTTCCCGTTTCCCTATCAAACTTTCTCTTTTTCCTGATAAAATATTTCCTCGCGTGTCCACACAGGCTTTTTGAACAATTTACTTCTAGCTTAGTCATGACTTCGTGAAACGCATCCCAAGGACGCCCAACCCATGGCAATTCTGAGGACTTTCACTTTTACTTTCACTTGCTTTCACTTTCAGCCGCCAAATTGGGAGACGTGTGCTTCGAGAACGAGCAGTGCACTCTGGCGGACGGCGGGAGCTACTGCAAGTACGTTGTGCCCAAGGTCTATGGAAGGTGCCAGTGTCAGTCGGGAAGGGAACTCAACGGCAAGAACAAGTGCAGCTCCACCGAAGGAACGCGTAAGTCAGTTAAACTAAAGTTGGCTAACTTAAATAAAACTAAATTTAACTAAATTTTAACTGAAAAACTAATTTTTAAACTATGCTAACGGCAGATTACACGAATGCAACACCTCCAAGTGTAACTTTATAGAAGACTGTTTTTTTCTAAGATAAAAAAAGAATATAAAATGAACGGAGTTTTCGAAGAGCAGCAGCGCTCAAGATTTTTTGAATTTATGAGTTTTGAAGCATTACATTTCGAAATATTGGAATACTGGTTCTTTTAAATTTTGAAATATTGGATCCTAGAAATTTTGAAATACTGGACTTTCGAAATTTTGAAATACTTGTTTTTCGAAATTTTGAAATACTTGTTTTTCGAAATTTTGAAATACTTGTTTTTCGAAATTTTGAAATAGTGGATCCTAGAAATGTTGATGCTGGAGTTGAACTTCTAAAGTTTGGAGAATTTTTTGAATGACACAACTGAATATAACGTAAAAAATGCAATGAAAATCGATTATTTGAAATATTTTGCTTGGATTTATCTGAAACGTAAATTTGAAATGATGCAATATTTCTAAATAAAATATTTTATTACAATTGTGATTAGAGGAAATATTAAATATCAGTCAAATTAATTCAAGCATATTCCTATTTTTCCTTCTTTTTTTTTTGTAGAAATCGGTCAAACATGCCAAGAAGACAACGACTGCGTGATGGCCAATGCGTTTTGTCAACGGAAGCTGGACGGAAGTTCCGTTTGCACTTGCGACATTGCCTTTACGCCGTCAAGTGACCGACGGCGTTGCTTGCCGACCTACCGTGGCCTCCTGTCAGCGACGTCCATTGGCTACCCCTGTCACGCCCACCTCGAGTGTCAACTCGCCGATCCCAACTCCATCTGCAGCGGTGGGATCTGCGACTGCGCTAGCGGGAACGGGACGCTTTGCAGCGCTCGAAATACTGGTTGTCACAAACAGACCTTTCAGGTAGCACTTTTTTTTTAAATATGAAATTTTGAAACGAGTCAAAGAAGTGTGAAAAGGCACATTTTTGCAAATGGATTCTTAGTGTCGATCTGATGGAAGATGCATCTCCTGGCATTTTCTTTGCGACGGAAAGCATGACTGTGCCGGTAAGTACCGCTTTTAATTAATTAATTAACTAATTGCTAATTAGTTTTACACATAATTTAAAATTGGAAAAATTCATCGTATCCGTAGACCAGTTTCTAAAACGAGCAAAAATGGAAATTATCAAAACTGTTTCAGTTTTGTTCAATTTTTTTTTACTTTTAATTTTTTTTTCAGACGGCTCCGACGAAGCTTGCGACCTAGCCGAGGGCGAGTGCCCACCTCAAACGTTTCAGTGTGGCAGGACAGACGATGGGGTCAGTGACCCTTTGACCTTGACACAAAACCTCTACCTACCCCCTTCACAACAGTACACTGGCGTACAGTGCATTTCAAAGTCGAAGCGCTGCAACGGTCACCAAGACTGTGCGGACAACAGTGACGAGGAGGGGTGCTCCCTTCTGGACGACGAGTCATGTCCAGCTGGAACGTTCCAGTGTGCAAAGACGAAGGGGTGCCTTCCAGAGCAACAGTTTTGCAACGCCGTGGCAGACTGTCCTGACATTTCGGTACACAAAAGTCTTAAAATGTTATAAAAAAAAACGTCTTTTTTTTATACAAATTTCCAAAATTTTCGTTGCATTGTCATAATTTCTGACATGACGTGACAGGACGAGGATGACCTGAAGTGCAGGACGGAGTTTCAACCCGCGGACTTTTGTCCCTACAGATGCAAAAATGGCCTCTGCAGATCCTCTGCCATCCTTTGTTCGGGGATTGATGGATGCGGAGACAATAGCGACGAAGAACAATGCTCCGTTTGTCGTAAGATCATATTTTTAAAAGAATAGAAATTCAAAAAAAAAGTAAGAAAAAAAAGAGAGCTGAAATTACAAACCTGTTTTCAATACTAATAAAAAAAACTCAATTATGCTGCAGTAAAAATCATCCAAAAACGTGACAAAAATATTGGTAAAGTAATTAAAGTTTTACACAAAAGAAATATTTTTACCTGTAAAAATATTTTTTCGACGTAATTTAAATTTCGAACAACACCAACTACTGCACTTTGACAGTTTTTTTTAAATCACTTTTGAAAGAAGATATTTCCACGTGTAGTATTTGTCCTCGTTTAACTCACATAAATGAGGAGGTTTCAAATTTTGAGGGCTGATTTGAATAGCTGCATTTTGAAAGTCTGCTCCGATTTCAATTATTAGTGTGGTCGTATTATCTTACTATTTTGTTTTCAAAGTTCAAAATTTGGAAAATGCGTTTCAAAAGTGGCATTTGCGTTCAAGCGTTGCATTTGAGGAGCCAATTAGCTTGACAAGCCCATCTAGAACTCTTAGCTCCACTTTTTTTTTCAATTTGAAGCATTTTTGGTTCAATAGTCAAATCAATAAGGTTATTCCTGTCCTAAGACTGGCTTGTTTAGCTAGTCTTTTTGTACTTGACAGAAAAAAAATTAGAAACAAGAATATGGAATTGGTTGGGTTCGAACCCTCAACCCCGAATTTTCAGCTAGACGTGAAATAAGTGAAATAATTACAATTAAACAAAAATGTATTAGAACTCCTTGTCACGCACTCACCACACAAGCATTCCGCTTTTAATAAAGAAGAATTTCAAAATTGTAATAGGGCTATATTTAAAGTTAAAAATTTATAGTTGAGCAATTGATGTAGGTCAAACTGCCAATTTTTGGTCAATTCGGTTTAGGTAGGTTTTGGTTGAGGCTGTCAATTAAATGTGCCCTATAATTTAGCATCCTGTTTGAAGTATGAAAACAAAACTTGCAATAAATTTGGACCAATCACAAGCGTCCCTTTGAACCAAATTTTCTCATGAATGGAAATTTCCCCTTACCTAATCGACACTGTCGCGACAATATTTTGTAAACAGAAGTGTTGACGATTTTCCGAGAAACAATTTCCAAAGACGCTTTTTCAAAAACTTCCGACAAGGTGATGAGTGGTGGTACTGAAGCGGAATTATGAACTTTCTTTGAACTCTTAAACAATTTACAACAAATTTCCTTAATTTTTGCAACAAGGGAACTGAACTTTTTCCGCGAAATTCGTTCACAACAGTGCGAAACTTCAATTAAGTTTCCCTATTTTTTCAATGAAAAGTTCATCCTCCGTGCTTACGTTGCATATTTACCATAATTTAGTGTCTTATGTAACACAGTGGGAGGTGACGCTTCCGTCAGTTTCCTTTACTTTCTAACCTAATTTGACAAACAAAATAACCGGAAGCCTCTTCTAAAAATTTAGAACAGGAACTTACAAAAAGTTCAAAGGGCTACTTGTTTTCTTCTACGAAGAATCTGTTTTGAAAAATAATAGTTTTTCTTAAACGAAGACAAAAGTCGAAAAAAAAATACGATTTTTTTTTTTACAAATTTAATGAAGTAGATGCCAAACAAGCCCGTTCTAGGACAGGAGGATTGAGGATTTTAATTTTAATCTCTAAATTCTAGGACGGGCTTTTTTGGCGAGTTTTAAGTATGTCGAACTGAAGTAAAGGTATATTTGTAAATGTATAAAAAAAAAACATTTTTTAATGCTCATTGCTCATTACGGGAGGGAATTTAGATTTTAAGTTTTTGAATTCACGATCTATTTTTGTTACACACGCTCAACCGCCCATTGGCCAATCAAAGAGCCTATAAAAAATACGACATTTAATAAATCGGATTGTACGTTTTTTTTAGGATGTCCAAGAAGAATTACGTGAAATTTTTGAAGCATCCAAGACAAATTTCTAGGATGACTTTTTGGAGGAATCTGTGTCTGCACGTACGATTTTTTTACCTTTTGCCAAAAGAAGAAAGTAATTGGAAATGAGATTGTAATAGAAGAATTCTTCAAAATCACGTTTTCTATTCTACTGACATTTGTTAATTTATTTTTAGAAAACTTTTAAGGATCGATATTACTGTAAGCTGTTTTCCTAAATTGTTAATCTTGTAGGGAAAGTGGTTAAGAAATTAAAGTAACTTAACATCACAATTAGGGTTATGGGAAATATAGTTAAGCTAAATTATGGGGTAATGGGGGTAGGGTTGGGTGGGAAGGAATAAAAAATACGGTGATTATTATAACTTAAATAAATCGTATACTTACCAGTAAGTTTAGATTAGTTAAAATTTTGCGATTGGAGGTATTTTGATTGTTAAGTTATTTAATTTTTTACCATTTTTAACTCTGAGAGTAGGAGTAGCCCATTAGAATATTACAAGACATCAAATCGCCAATCATAAGCTCAATCAAGTTTATATAATGAATATGTCTGTCTGTCTGGCCCAAAAAAATATTTGAATAAAATTGCCAAATGATCGATTTTGATGATTTTTTCGTGTCTGAGAATCTTTTTATAATACAAAAAGGCCTAACACGCCATGCTGGAGTAGAGGGGCCCTTTAGAGGTAGATTTTTTTTTTCAAAATTGCTTTCTTAAAAATACGACATTTATTATGATAATACATTGATAAAAATCATATTTCCTGCAAAACAAGGAGCAAGTAGAGGATGATAGGAACATTTGTAGTAATGATTTATATCGAAGTTAAGTATTTGAATTCAGCAAAACTACAAGTTGTACAATTAAGATGATGAGCTCAACTAACTCAAGGTTACTTGGAAGTCAGAAATTAAATAAGGGGAATTACAGCGTTTGAAAAAAAAAGTTGTAGCTGCAAATGTTTTTTGCCTTGTACGGCTTGTTGTACTTTGTAATTGAGAGTATTACTGTGAGTGGTTACATTATTTATTCATAATTTCATCCCACGGTGCATTTCAGTTTCTCACAAGACCCTATTTAGTCAGTTTCCAGTTCCACGTAAATAGTGTAACTTTGTGTTTTCAAAACTAAATTTTTATTATCCTTGTGCAACGTGCAGGATTTTGAGAAAATTGGGATTTTTGAACGCGTCATCCCACAAATTTCCCATGAAATTTCAAATTATCAATTAGTTTTGTGCTAACAAAATCCAGGTGAAAATCTTCAAAACGAACTGATTGTGAAAGCAAAGCAAGATTTTACTTTAAGTCAAGGCGAATTTCAGAAAGAACTTGAAAACTAACTTGATCGTGAAAAGTAACCAAAATATTGATAAATGGTGCAATCCACTCGAAAATTTATAAACAGTGAAATTAACTCAAAAATTTATAAACAGTGAAAGTAACTCAAAAATTTGTAAACAGTGAAGTTAACTCAAAAATTAATAAACAGTGAAAGTAACTCAAAATTTTATAAACAGTGAAAGTAACTCAAAAATTTATAAACAGTGAAATTAACTCAAAAATTAAAAAAAAACAGTGAACATGAACCTAACCTAAACCTATGTAATTAAAAAGTGATCAATAATTAGTGATAATACTCCAAAAATTGATGAGTGAAATCAATTAAAAAATGGATGAACAGTAAAAAAAAATGACTGAAAACTTGATAAATAGTGAACAATAACTCAAAAATGTGTAGTTAAATCAACTCAAAAATTGAGCAACAGTAAAAATATCCCAAAAATGAAAAAAAAAATGGTGAAATAAACTGAAAAATTGATAAGTCGGAAAAGAAGGTGGAATCAATTTTATTGTGAAGTAGAGCCGTGGCCGATCCAACACGATATTAATTGGTGGTTTACAACCATGAAATACACGCTTCGTGGTGGGACAGCAGTGACGCAGTGGTGGACGGATCAGCGATTTTCAGCGACGCCAGAGAATGTGATTTGCAGTGACCGGAGAAAGGAGGAGAAAGTTCAGGTTTGGGTGAATAAAGGCCTTGTCTTCCGCCGCATCAAATGCCAGTGAGCTTATCGGCGTGAGAGCAGAAGGCAGCCCTAAAACCTAAACAGAAAAGCTAAACCTAAGCACAATAAACCTCAACTAAAAAGCTAAAACCTAAACTAAAAAAAAAGCTCAAACCTAACTATTCTTCTGGGGGTTTTGCTATTGGTGAAAGTGAAATTGGAAGCTCATCACCGCCAGCATTTTCCCCCATTTCCGCTCCAATCGGAATGGGAATTAGAAGGAGAATAATTCGAGCGTAAAACTTTCTCTTATTCCGCCTTTCTCCATTGTTTTTGTTTTGGAATTTTCCAATTAAGAACAAACCCGCTGACAATACTTTCCCCCTTGCGCCAAAACGCAGCCAAGAAAACGATCAAAGTGTCTGTACAAGTTAAGTACGCTCTAAATCTTCCTTCAGTGAAAGTACCAGGTGAAAGTTGACATTTGCCTCCCACGCTTCCTTGATCAAAATTTTATCGGAGTGTAAAAGAAAAACACGAAAAAAAACCTAATCTAAAGTTTAAGCAAGTTTTTTGAAAACCATTTGAACTCGAAAATTGGGCCACCATCTCTTCAAAAATCAAAATCTTCAAAACTCTCGACAAAATAAAATTACGATTGCTGAAAAACTTCATCGATTTGAAAAACTTTCAACTTGCTGAAAATGGTAAAATTTTAGTTTGTAAATCCAATAAGTGAAAAATTGGGGAAAAATGATTCAGCAGTTTTGAAATTTCGTTATTTGATGTTGCACAACAAGCCCGTGCTCTAACAGCGGAGCCCTTAAGGTTACCAGCCTTTTTTCTAGATCATTATAGCCAGTTTCTTCGGTTTCATCTAAATTTTCAATAAGTTTGTCTATGAGAAATCGATATATACTGGCAATTAGGCTTTAGACAATTTCAGGGCTAGTGCTTTAAAGACATGTCCTAGGACGGGCTTGTTTGGCCAATCTATTAAATTAGAAATATGAAAGTTAAAAAAATATATATAAAAAGAAATGCTGGGATTTGAACTCTTGAATGTATAGAATATGTCATTGATTTTGTCTTCGTCTTTGTCTCTACAATCCGCACTCGCATGCCTTCCACGGCTATAAAAAATACGACTTTTATTAAATAAAATTCAATTTTGATTTTTATATCGTTTTTTTTTTCTAGGCAGTACTTTTTATGCAACTCAGGCAAAAGATGCCTCCTCCACAAATCGACAAGTGGTCATAAGTTATAAAAATTCCTAATAGATCGCTCCATTCAAGCAACTGGACATAAAATGGAGGTAATAAAACCTGGAGAAAGTTTTCCTGGAGAAGGGTCCTTGACTGGAGATTCAGGGTTTCTGGACCCCTTCAACCAAACTTTTTCTTATTTACTGCCCAGTTTCAGCAACGGGTCAGTGACATCCCTTCCAGGCCCTTTATCACCCTCCAGCGATTCTCCAGACGACTCCAGCCCCTTTCGAGAGACGTCAAACATGACGTCACGCACGCGCGACGAGGGGCTCGCCAAAATTGAAATGGGCGTCCTCGCCCTCATTTTCGTCGCAACGCTCCTCGGCAACGCCATTGTCGTTCTCGGCATCTACTTCCGGCGTCAAAAAATGAGTCGCATGTACTACTTCATCCTCCACCTCTCATTGGCCGACATTTTTACGGCCTTCTTCAACGTCGGCACACAATTCGCCATGGAACTGACATTCCCCTCTTTCGTCGGCCCCAACGCCCTCTGCAAATTTGTCAAGTACATGCAGATCCTCGGTCCCTACTCGTCATCCTACGTCCTCGTCATGACGGCCCTGGACCGCTATCAGGCCATTTGCTACCCCTTGTCCAACTGTACCTGGACAGCCAAGCAGTCCAAGGTCATGCTGGCCATCGCCTGGACCATTTCCCTCCTCTTCTGTGTCCCGCAGTTGTTCATCTTCAGCCTCCAAGAGGTCATGGGCTACCCGGACTGTTGGGCCAACTTCCCCGTCGGAGGTCAAGAGGTCTACGTCACGTGGTACGCCATCAGCTTCTTCATTGTCCCCCTCCTCATCCTCGTCTTTGCCTACACCTGCATCTGCAGAACGATCTGGACAAACTTCAGCATGAAGGCGGCGGCGCACCGGGAAGAGTACGACGTGACCCCGTCACCGCCCCCGCCGAGCCACCAGGCAGCCCCGCCGGGAATTGACTCTGAGGATGACTCCGTTTTCCAGGGAAAGGGTCCCTTGAGATGTCAGTCAATCAGGGATAGGCCCTCAAGTACCCTCCCAGGGGACGGGAGTGACAGCCGTGTTCTGTGTGTCAATCGACTCAGTAGCAAGCAGCTGGAAGTGTCCTGGAAGAGGGGAAACGTCAGTACGAACACGCATTCCACTGACTTTAATTCAAACGGTGCGATTCCACGGCGGAGCGGAGACAATTTCACAGTGATTTCACCGAGACGTGACAGCGGCGGGGTGGAAGATGAGGCTCTGCTGGAACGCCGCGGCGGTGACAAGGTTCTCAACGGCGTGAATCATGGAGTCAAGAAAGTGGAAAAGAAGGGAGCCTACTTTCCGAAAATTTCGTCGTACAAATGGCCTTCGAACAAAAACAAAATGGCGGCGGAACTCCTCAACAAAGCACCAACGACATTCATAGTTGGCACCAAAAACGGTCATTTGGGCGTGTCCCAAAAATTCTCGGCGAGAAATCGACTCCTAACCAATGACAGTCAGCCGCGAACGTCATCGATCAAGGGCATTTCACGAGCGAAAATCAAAACGGTGAAGCTCACGGTCACGGTGATTTGCTGCTACATCTTCTGCTCCTCCCCCTTCATCACCGCCCAACTCTGGGTGACCTTTGACCCCAATGCCTATCAAAGCAAATTTTACACAGGTAAACCCAACTTATATTTTATCAAAAAATTTGATTGTGCGCAGCGAGTCAAATTTTTACAGCATTTCAAAATTTTACTATTTCTCTCCTGAGGGCTGATGTGTATCTAAGGAAAGGGGGCAATTAGACGGTGAAAAATAGGTCCATTCAATTCTTAGGGATTATAAAATTATTCGGGATTATTATTATAGGGATTATTATTTTTTTGAGAAAATAGTGATTTTATAGTTGGAATTTGATGTAAGATTCTGAAATTGATCTCCGATTCCCGAAATTCGCAATGTTTCAACCTCCAGACGCAAAATGTTTAGCGTCTACGCCTCTAAGAAAAAAGTAGGGAGAACGCAAGCAGAATACCAAAATCAAAAAAAAAATTAGTGCTGGTGTTTTCACATATTTTTTCTTGGTGGCGTATCTCTAGAATTTAATATCTTGTCCTTTCTTTGTTGACCTTATGGAAGAACAAATCATTACGAATTCCTTTAATCCATGGTCAAGTTCGGATTTTGTATCATTTTACTATAAAAGTCTCTATATTTGAAGAAATTAAATGGGCCAATTTTTTACTGACTAGTTGTGCCGTTATCCCTTAACACAATTTCAAAATTTGTCATAAGCTAATGCGTATCTAATTAAATGTTTACCCAATTTTAATACTTTGGTATTTTCTGACGAACATCTTAGATAATTTTTGCGAAATTGCAAAACTTTGGAATTCACTGATGCATATGAGCATATGTGTATAAGCAAATAGATTTTTGTGAAAGATTTGCAAATTTTGAGCGGTTTCAAAAGTTTCCGATATTTGCTCTAATGATTATCGAAAAAAATTTTTTAGACAAAATCCCAAATAAGCCAATTTTAATAGAATTCAGGATCTTTATAATTTCGCTTACTTGCATCTGGATGAATTTTTTTTCTTTAATTTACTCTGATCACTTAAACCGGATTCGAAGCACTTAAGCACTTTTTTCTGTTAATTATGTCGATTTTAAGGAGCAATAAACCGAAGGATTTTCAAGTTTTTGTGCAAAGCGGATATAGTGGGAATTCCCAAAAATGTGCCATTACGACTTACAGCAAAAAGTAGAAGAATTAGGGTTAACTTTAATTGTAGTGCAAGATCATTTGTGGAGCACAATGAGAAAACTGGCTAAAAAGCGAAGGAAACGCTCGACTGCTCACTGCGCTATGTAATTTGCGGAATATTAGTTTTGCGATTTCACGCTAGAGCTACTTCAACCACTATTTTTTTGCTGGAAGAAAGTTAATGACAGTGCAAAAACTTGAGACGAGGTTTCTAGCTAATTGGGTCGTTCTAATTTGCTCAAGATCAAGTTAGAACTAGAAGAAAAATACGACTTTTCTAGAATTAAAACCCAAATTTGCAAAAATTAAATAAAAAAACTTCTCTTTTTTTTCCTAAAAAAAACAGAAACTGAGAAATTATGTTTGAAAAAATATATTTCAAACTCAAGGCGATATTTTTACATCTTCTTGTTCTAAATTTTATATACAAAAAAATGCCTGATTGTGTTCAAAAAAAAACTTTAAACGTGATGTTTTGCGGTGATAAACGATCTAGTTGACATTTAGAAAATTGTTTTAAATGTTCAAGTGGCCTCTTTTATGTTTTTTTCTGCAATATTTCAAATAGTAAGATGAAAATGTCGACATTTTTCGCATTTCATGAAATTTTTTTTAGCATTTCGGGAAATTTTTCCACAGGGCTGCATTTGTCCATCTAAAATTTATTGCCCGGAAAACGAGCTCTAGCCACTTGAAAAGGGACCTAAGCAAATATTGACTTTTTTAAAACGAAAAAAGTAGGTGAAATTTTCAAAGTTTCACGGATGATAGGATTAGTTCAGGAAAGAATTTCCTAGAAATTTTTCGCTAAACTTTTTTTTCTCTTCAAATTAAGGGCTTCTACCACTTTCAAAAGCCTTTTAATTATGCTCCCTTAGAGGCATTTTTCAACAATTTCCTGCTGCTTTCTCTTGAAGAACGTATTGATATACGTAAAGATATTTGCTTAGAGAAAAAAGAGAGAAAGTTATGTAAACTGAAAAAAATCAAAAGGGAAATAAAGAACAACGGAAGGTTATAAGAGGGTAAATACACTTTTCTTTCGCTCGTTAGCAAAATCAATACAAACAAAATTAGAGAAAAAAAAGAAGCGCAACGAGACGCACGGTACATTAAGCACAAATCACTTATTTACATCATTAAATCAATACTCCTAACAACCCAATTACCAATTACGGCTGCACTCAATGTCTCAAAAGATCCTTACATTATTAACGCTACACTGCACCGCAAACACACAACAAAAATTACATAGGAAATGCACCGACTTCATACAAACTTCTACAAAAATATCCAATAATTGGTTTTTGGAAATCCAACCTTTTTATAGACCAAAGGATCCTTACCACATCCCTACCCTTAATTTCATGTTGACCATCTGCTCTGCGGAAATGGAAAATAACGCTCCTTCACCTTTATAGACCAAAGGCAAACATGCCCGTCCTAGGACTGAAGTACCCTTAAGCATTGCCCCTTCAAATCACATGGTGCGAGTTTAAAATTCAGGCCTTGAAGCTTGAATGAAGGGTCACTTAAGTGTACTCCTGTCCTACGACGGGGTTGTTTGGCTAGTAATTAAATAAAAAATAAAATTGTTACGAAAAGGGATATAAGAACGACTGGGTTCGAATCCCGGTTCCTTCAGGTTATAGATCTACCTCTTTACCCTTTTAAGAGAGGCCCATTGTCACACACTTACAATAAAAACCTTCCGCTTTTAATATAACAAAGATTTACAAAATGTAGGTAAGCTGCGGTTAGTTTGGCTGTTTAACGAAAATGAAATCTCAAAATGGTTTATTTAAAAAAAAATCTGACTGTATCTTCAGCCTGTTTTTTTAACTTTCACTTTCAATTTTGAAGCAGTAGAATTATAGTCTAGAATAAGATTAACCAAAACGTTTTTTTTTTAAATGTAGTTTAAAAGAGAAACTTAAATTGCTTTTCCAAGTGTTTTCTCCCGAAAATATGCATCCATCT
Source organism: Bilobella braunerae (assembly GCA_034694865.1). NCBI lineage: Eukaryota > Metazoa > Arthropoda > Collembola > Poduromorpha > Neanuridae > Bilobella > Bilobella braunerae. The sequence continues at coordinate 80,176 of JAQFYP010000002.1, forward strand.
CTGTAATTAAGTTTCAAACCCAAAGTTTTATTCTCAGATGTTGCAGCCACAGAGAATCCATTAGCGAGAGCAGGCGCTTTCTCTAGATTTCAAACAGAAGCATTTCTCCGAAAAAATTTAGTGAAAGTGAAAACAAAAAATTAAGCTTTCCACTTACGAAAGAATGAAGTAGGAAAAACGTTACTTCTAACTTTCTCTTTACGCTCTTTCTGACTTTCTCTTTTGAACCCTTAATTGTCTGCACAGAATGAGATCAAGTTTTAAATCTAAATTGTCTCCTGCATGAACCTCTTTTTCTATGGCATTTTTTAAGTAAATTAAAAAATGTTAAAAGGACACAGTCTTAATTGTGAGCATTTCTGAAACCTGGAATCGAGAGCATAATGCTCTGCATTAAATTAGACCCAAAGTGATGAGAATTTATAAAAGAGAAAGCTGTAGGAGAAGGATTATTAAGTTTATGTTAATTTAAATTAATTCCATTCAGACTTTGAAATGGAGTGAAGTGAGGCGCGTGGATGAATGCATAATGCAAAAGTATGCCAACTTTCTCCGAAGAAAGTTCCCCAGAGGCTCTAAGCCTAAACGACCTGATGCTTCCCCACCACCGCATAATGGACCGCACAAAACTTGAGCCAAAACGTATTTAATAAACCTAAAGAACCGCTAATTGACGTAAGGGCTCGGGCCCTAAAGGGACACTTTCTCCAGCACAACCGTAGGGGAAAGTTTAAGATTTAGAAACTTTCACCATCCAGGAATTCTCTAAGCCAATAAGCCCCTGCAGGAGCCGCAAATACCTTGATTTAGTTGACGCAAAACTTGATTTTCAAAACAAGGTCGATGTTTCCATTTTCATAAGAAGGATTTAGTGTTGAACGCACTGAATATTAAAGTTTATTATTATTATACAAAAGCTAAACTAGTCCGTCCTAATACAGTAAATTTAAAATGAGCATTCAAAGATGTAACCGCTCTTTTTGTTAACTGTTGTATTTGCGATTTTTTTTTATTATTCTTGAAACAATAAAACAGGACGCCCAGATGTAGAAATTAAGATTAGAAAATTCAAATGAGTTTTTGTATAATCATCTTCCCACGGCCCTGCCTTCTTGTCGCGCACTCACGATGCTATACTTCAGCTTTTATTATATCAATTTATTCAAATTCGTTGTAGGTGAAATCGTTATTGAGATGCGTCATTTCTCTAATTTCAGGTACGACATTTACAATTTTGACGCTACTGGCCTCCCTTAACTCCTGCGTCAATCCCTGGATCTTTCTCTTCTTCAACCCAAACCTTCTCCAGGACTTTCTCCGAGGGATGGGCTGCAAGCGTAAGTTTTCAATGGGGAGATTTAGACGTCGTGCGTCAAGCAGCTCTCCAGTGACGCAGAAGACGTCCCCTGGTCACCTACGCGGCAGCAACACTTCGTCCTTCAACTCCCATCGTCATGTCAACGGTCACCATATTTCTAGAAACTTGACCCCGTCCTTGGGGTCATCGGGCAAAAGGGAGGAGCCAAATCTGCCCGGCCGCCGCCTCATTTCTACGAATTCATCCAGCGGAGGCCGAGACGCTAGCATTCACAGCATTGTCATTCCAGCTGGACATTCAGTCGAAAATTGAAGTGACACGGTCATTGACCTTCAATTTATCCCTTGCGACCATGTCATTGACCTAAGTGTCCAGATATACAACTAAGAATCGTAACCTAAAGCTGATCCAGATTCGTAAAGGAAACACAAGCTTGTTGAGTATTTTTATTGGAAACCTAAATTTTGTGAAACTATTTCATTATTATCTACATTGTTTTTCTCACTTAAAAAATTATATTTTATAGAAAGCGGAGTATTGTTTTAATTTATTTTCCTTAACTTGAGTGCGGGTATTTGTGAGAACTAAGCTATTTCTTTTTTTTTTTTTTACTTTTTCCTAAGAAGAAAGCTTCTGCTTTCGCCGAATGCATTAAAATAGATCTAAGTCAACTGCAGTTGATACCCTTACGAAGCATTTTTGTTCTTTTGTTAGTTACAAAATAAATGAGGTAACTTTAGAAAACCTTTCAATTTTTTTAATTGCTAATTGCTTGATTTTCCAATTAAGGTGAAGGTGACTCGTTACGTAGTTACGAGGTTACTCAACTCTTAAAAATAGATTGAACAATGGCTTCACTACATGAAGCACAATTTCTACAGGGTAAACATCCTAAAATGTACTTAAAATGTACTTTCCAATTTAGTAGTTTCAAAGTTTCAAGTAGTTTAGTAGTCCAAATGTAGTTTCCAACAATTGGAAACTAGCTTTGAGTCACAAAATATATTGTGTAATTTGATTAACAAAGAGTATTGTAACGTGTTTAAGAGTTAATTATTTAATTAAATAGTTATATAATTTTGTAACTTATAAAAAAAACGTGTGATGGCGTACCTTTGCAATTTCATGGCCTGCTTAGTCTGTCGTAACTATTTTAATTAAAAAAATACATTTATTTTATTTGGATTGCATTTCTATGTGTTATACTAACGCAATTATAAAATTTATATAAAAAAAATTATATAAAAAAAATGAGCGGATTTTTTGTGTTAGAAGTTTGATGTAGAGAGCTTTTACTATTAGCTTTTATCTAAAGTAATTCATATGCTAGTGGTTGTAAAGGATAATAAAAATTGTGGAAAGAAATTAGCGTGTTGGTAATTTTCGACAAAAAAAATGGACCATATTTTTCATGAATTTTCAAAATTCTTTAGAAATATGCTTGAATTTTTGATTGAATGAATTCTTAACTCTAGTGGAAAATAATGTGTATGCTGAAGAACTTTCTGACGAAAAGTTTGTGAAAATCCTGCGAAAAAATTTGTTGAGGCTGCAAATTTTCAACGAAATTCTAACGAAAATTTTCTCAAAATCCTGCGTAAAAATTTGTTGAGGCTGCAAATTTTCAACGAAATTCTAACGACAATTTCTCAAAATCCTGCGGAAAAATTTGTTGAGGCTGCAAATTTTCTGAAAATTTTGACGACAAATTTGTGAAAATTCTGCGGAACATTGTGTATGCTGAATTACTTTGTGGATGAAAGGAAGGGAGTTCCTTTGAATTGAGTTTAGTTTCTCAAAGGGAGAAAGCAAAACTTTTACTTTCTCTTTTATTCCTTCTGTATTCTAGAGGTAAGTTGGTTTTTGGAAATAATTAGGAAGTAAAAGCAGCGTTACAGTAATTACTCAAAGGGAGTTTTTGGCAGTAAAAGAACAAAAGGAAAGAAGGCAAGGAATTCATAAAAACCCATTTCCGGGAACCACTTCTTCATAATTTCCTTGCAGCACGCACATCACATTAAAGCCCACACTCACAGCTTCAATTTCAAGGTTTTTTTTAATAATGAATAGTTACAATTCAAATCGGCAGAAAACAAGGTAACACTAAAATTTCTAGCACCCAAAAGATTTAATCGAGGCTTTCAAACTCGTCGAAAGCTGAATAATGGGAAGTGGCAGGGTGATTGACTCGTCAATTACAGGTAATTTATAGGAAAATTTAGGCACTCAAATTCAGCTACTTAATTACAGCAACCCAAATGTCACCAATTAAAACCCACGAGAATTCTATTCATAAATTTCTAAAAATATGAACAAAGAATATTGACTAGCAAACAAACAACACAGTAACATCATACTTATAAAATGCCGTAATTTTATAATCAATAAATACTGGAGGCGTATGTGCGTAACAATCACACTAAAATTCAAGTTCACTTAAGAACCCCAGTGGATATCAATGGACATTTCCTAGAAATTATTAAGAAAAATCTACATTTTCACAGAACAACACGTTTGTCCCTGGACGGAGGTAGATGTTTTAAATAACGTTTGAAATTTAAAAATTCCAATTCAGAATTTAATATAGATGTTTTCTAGATTTTCGTTTAGTGAATCTAACTTGTTTTTTTTTATTGGAAGGGTTTAAATTGATATTGAACTTTGTTAAAGTGTTCTTTAAATTACCTCTATCCAAATACGGGCTTGTTTGGCATAATGCTATGTTGATAAAATTTTAAATGAGCTTTCGCTGTTATGCGATTCGTGTTTTGTTTAATAAATCCATACTAAATTCAAAATTCACCAAGTATCCGTCCTCAAAATCAATATCAGAATAATATATCAGTACTCCAAGTCAAAGAGAAAAATTATTGACCCATTAATTTAATGTTATAATATCTAAGCCTACGTTTAAGCATGTGCTATGTAAGTAAAACGCAGCGTACAACTTTAGAATGAACGATTTTGAAATATTTGAATTAAAGGAAAATGTTGATTTCGTAAGGCTTCGAATCAACACAAATTTGAAAACGACGCAGGTAGCCAGGATAAAGTCACAATTATTTATTTTTTAAATTGGTAATATTAATTGCAAGAAAAAAACGTCAAATTCGATTTTGAATTCGGTTTGACCCAATCGGTTAAAGTTTAACCTCTAGAGCCAACAAAAGGTAAAGTGTGGATGCCACTGAGAAAAAAAATGTGTTGAAATACAAGCATCTATTTTCTAGATTTTGGCCTTTCAATAGCCTTGAAAGTCGGATCAAATTTTTTTTTATTAATTTCCTATAATTTTTAATGAGAATTTTTTTTCAGATTGATCGTTGATATATATGTACCCTACTTTATACCTTGAATTTTTGGTCAAAATATACCCAATTGTTTCAAACCGCGATAAAAATAGAACCTTTATTTTTCAATTAATTTACCAATTAAAAAAAATCAAACGGGTGGACTGTTCCCTGACTATTTTACGTCGCGTTTGTTTCTGACAGTTTTCGCAAACAATGGAAACAGATATGCGACCTGTATTTGATGCGCCTTTAGTAATTGGTGTTCTAAAATTTATTATTTGCTTATTTTGCGGTGTAAAAATTCTGCGGAATGTTCCGTTTTTCTTTTCAACAAAATGGCAGGCATTGTTTTAACTTTCACAATTAAGGTTAACGAAAGTTAGAAAACTGTTAATTGAAAAAAAAATTGCTAAGTATTTTCATTGTGTGAAAAAAGAGGAAATTTGATGGCATTATTTTAGCACTGGGGTGTGGTGTAGTGTGAATGACCCTTTAGCCGCAGGGTAAATAACACTTCGACAAAATTTTGCAAACCTTAAAATTTATATCTGGGCCCTTAAAATCCCTTAAATTTTGGAGTCCTTAAACTTGAAAGCCCTTAAAATTTAATGAGCCTCAACTTGAGTTCAATTGGATAGGCAAATCATAAATCTTTTCCTTTTCGTGAAAGGTTTTATTGAAAAGACAGGAAACTGGAGCGCAGGCAGGATCGGAATTGCCGTTTTTACCACAACTTTTCCTAATTTTGCGCATTTGAGGCAGCCACAGGGCGACATGCTGCTAGCACAACCCAATAATTTGCCCAACATAACACATTTAGAAAAAAAGTTTTTGAACAAGATTCTCTGTGGCTCTGAAAAGAACTGTAAATTATTCTTATAGTGAAGTGAATGTCAACTAAATCACAAATACCAGATTACATTTCTATAATGCAGGTCCCAGTTGCGGTCGGACAATAGATTTTCACAGATTAGACACATTTTGTGGCCCGTGAGTCTTCCGGGTGCGTCAATGCAAAAACATCTACGGGAAGTTACATTGCCATTGTCAAATGCAAAAAAGGAAAAAACGCAATACTAATAGTAAAGCAACGCAATAAAAACATACAAAAAATGTAAACAAGTCATCAAAGCATTTTTTTTTTCAAAGATTCCATTTTTTTTTTAATTTTATTCCCCAATATGTTCCAAAATACCCGCAAACACTCTACTTTTTGTGGGATACGCCATAGTTTCAAAAAGAAAAACTTACAACAATACTAAAGTGCAGAAATTCTGAAAACTAAAAATCTGGGATCTTTGTGTCAAAGATCATCCCTGCATTCTACTTCTAAGCAACAACATAACCCATAAGTAGTAGAATGCAGGGTTGCAATTTGACACACATTTGACTAAAAAATTCTAATTTCAATTTACAGGCAATTATTTATCAATGAGTTTTTTTAAATCGTGTTCCGTTTGTCACAAGTACGAAAAAATCGCATTGTATATTATTATTCTCTGGAGCTCCATGCTGATAGAGGACAGTTTTTGGACAGAGAATAAATGACGACGCATTTTGAAAAGTGCATGATCGTGGACAGGAGAGAAATGGGCGTGGCCCAGTCCGCTGGACCGTGAAATATGTGATTTTGTTGCCATGGCCAAGTGTCCATTGTCCAGGACCCAAAGCGTGTCAACTGATTCGTAAGGCCTAATGGAAACGGATGAGCAGTGGACAATGGAAACCACAGCGAGAATTATTCTGTTAAAAAATAAAAGGATGGGGAGTTGGACAGAGTTTGTTTTAAATTTAGAAGAGAAGCTATTGAGTAGCGTTTTGGTGAGAGAGCTCTAATGATCTTGAGCAGATGATGAAGGGCCCTTCGCCCACACCCACGTCCACCGAATTAATTGAATTATTTAATCAGGGCCAGGCATCATGAGGGCTTCAATAGGAGTCGAACCTTATTGAATGCGGCCGGTCATGCGAGCATAATTTTCTAAATAACCCTTTCTAACTTTCCTTTTAAAACAAAAGTTGAACAAGAAACTTTGCTCAAACTCGGTGATTCAATTCGCATCGCTCTAACTTACGCTTTTCAACTTTTCGGTCACAAAAACTGCCCTTTACACTAATTAAAAGTACTTTTAAATCATGTTGGAATATTAGTTTAAATTAATTAAAATTAAAATTATTTCAACTCTTAAATTTAACCGTGTAATTTAACGTGAGTATAAACTTCAAGCAGGTCAGATTTCCGATATTTAGTCAAACTTCCGTATCGTTTGATTTAAATTTAGTGTAAAGGATAATGTATATACGTTATTGAAGTTAGTTGGCGAGTTCATTAGCAACAAAAGCAGAAGAATTTTAACTTTTAATTCTGACGGTGACGGTTATTTGGTAATTGGAGTAAAGCTCCACTGTTCTCGATTAGTTACGTTTGGAAAATATGCCTATAAAAATGGGGCTTTTACATAATAATATTTATAATATAATATTTTACTCAAATACTAATACTCTAATTAATTAGGTAATTAGAGTAGAATAAAATAGAAGTTTGAAAGAATATGTGCAATATGAAAGGTAAGGTCCGCAATTTAAAAAAAAAGAAAGGATTTTGATTAGTAAAAATGATTCAGAAGGCGAATTTGACCTCAGATTTCCGGAATTGACAATGTTTTGAGTTCCAGGGGTAACCAAATGTAAAAAGTCTAGCGTGTACGCCGCTAACAAAAAAATTTCGAAAACATTAGCCCTAATTTTTCTTGATTTTGGTTTTGTGGGAGTGTTTTGTCAGCAATTTTTACAGTGGCGTACATACTGGCGTAAGACTTTTTTCCTGGAATTCTGGTGATCTCAGGAGGTCAAACCATTGCGAATTCCGATAATCTGAGGACAACTTCAGATTCTGCATCATGTTTATTTTTAGAAATCCTTATTTTCAAAAAAAAAAATTGAACTTCACTGGCTACTTGCGTCCTTATCCTGTCCAGAAGAGGCTTTACTAGTTTGTTTACCGTTTTTACGAAATCCTCAAAAAATTTCACGACGTTTGGTAACCGAGTTTTGTGCAAAGCGTCATTCAACTGCCATGAGCGTCTTTCTCAAATTAATTGAAATGAGCTAGAATATCCTAAACAAAAAAAATCCTAATTTAGGTTTTGCTTTGCTTTTGATTACCAAAAGCGTTGACCTTTGCTCTCTTTCAAGTGGTTAAGACGAGTGACATTTGTGCGGTTAAGGTTCCTCCAAAAATGCCTTTGTATCTTTAGAAAATGTTACGTGAAACAGGAAATGTTGAGAGTTCAGTCACTTCAAGTTCATTGCTAATTAAAAAAAGTGCTCTTTTGAAGAGGGAAGTGGGAATTCTGGCACTTACCAAAACCTCACCAGATGCTTTTCCTATGTGCCAAAAAGTCATTAACGGAAGTTAGTTTAGCGGAACTCACTTTTTATAACGAAATTATGAGAGAGCAAAGTGTAGGAAATTACGAAGAAAAACACGGAAAACAAACAGTAGAACACCAGTACTTTTTAACACCAATTTCACTCACCTACAACAAGAAAAAAACCAATTAGCTTTGTCAAATTTTTTAATTTTAGAACCTACTTGTTTTCTATTTTTCGAAAAAATCTATAATTCAAATTTGAAAAGATTAATTAGCTTTTGTTGTTGTATTTTGCAAAAAAAAACAAAAAAAAAAAAACATTAAGAAATATGAGCCCCTCCCAAATTTTTACCTGATTAAAAAAACAATTTTGATATACCCAAATTAGTACTCCAATTTCACCAGATTAAAAAAAAATATCAAAATCGGGTTAGGCAAGGACACTATATAGAAGCCGTGGAATCTGCCCTCATGAAACAATTTTTTTTAGTTTGAACGGCTTCATATCGAGCATATTTTTTATCGATTTAAAATCTCGTACATAAGTTGAAGAAGTTCTTGTTTTATCACCTTCAGGCTATGAAAATTTCTTCCTTTTTCAATTTTGTTTTTCGTTTTTTGTCATTTTTTTTTTCATAAAAAGAGCGGAACTCCGGTCATAACGTATAATATTCAAACAATGGAATAGTACACTGAGCCCAAATTGTAAAGTCTTCAATGTTACAATGCTCCATTTTTTTTTCATCTCGTACAATTTTTTGTATCTCCTCGTACAAATTGCATTCAATTTGATCTCCAAAAGTAGAGTGAAAGAATGAGCCTCCTAAAGGCATAGCCGTAAATGAATTGCAAGATCTTAATGAAATTCTTTTTTTCTCCATCTCTACATTGGGGATGATCTTTGAGAAAATGAGCTTCTGTGGAAAAAAAAGAGACTTATAAGTTTGCGAAAAAAAATCACGCTAATCCTCAGATTGCACTTTTTAGGCCTAAAAATGATGAATTGGTGGAAGGAAAAAAGGGACTTGACAAATTTTTGGTGGCAAAAAAAAAAATCCCTCTTCCCAAACAGGCCGCGTACACTGTAAAGTAATGATGCACTGTACAACAGCAATGCAATGCTATGCAACCCAAGGCCTCTTTTCGAAGGGAGATTAGTAACAGTCAGTGCTGAGTAGTTGACGGAAGTTGACTCATACGCATACGAGACAATAAGCATCAGATAAGATTTGGCAGAGCGGAAAAAGTTGCGTTAGGATTTCGCAACTTGGCAGCGAAAAAAAATCTGCAATTAGAGTGAAACTAGTGGTGGAGTGGTAGAGCAATATTGCAAAATTGCGTTGCACAAAGTGGAGTCAAAATGGATTTTGCGGGATAATTTGCATGGAAATGATGAATGGTGAGAGGTGAAAGTGGTGATAGAGGAAATGGTGGTTGCTTAAGATTGTGCTGGATCAGAGTGAAAGTGAAAAGCGACTTTCTCCATGCGGTTAAATCTCTACACAATTTTGGAAAACTTCTGAGACGCCCTGTCCTCCTGCGGATTAAAAGTGTGCGCTGCAACGCTGCAGATACGTTTGTGGAGGCTATTGATTTTGGTCGTTCAATTCAATCTAAGGGCCAGTCAAGGGCCCCCTATCCGTAAGTGAAATTCGGTCGCTCTAGCTGTCACGTAATGAATCACGGTCGGACGAAATGGAATGAGAACATGAACCTAGCGGTAAACATCAAAGGGTTATACGTAGGATAAAAGTTGAAGATTTGTGTTGTGAGTGCGTGACAAATGGGATCTATAATGTATTTTATTTCAAACTAATTCACCGCTTTTGCCTATGGGCGAAAACATCCAGCTAAAACTTAAATAGCCGGGGTTCGAACCCGACAGCTTTCAAGATTTTTTGTAACATTTTTTTAAAATTAGGTGAGACTAGCCAATTAAGCCCATTCAAAGACATGATTGATTAACTCTTTCTTTGGGACGTCGTTTCACGTTTCAAGCTCTAAATTAGGAAAAATAATTCAATTCTACTGGAATCAGAAATTTAGAAATTTTAAATTTTTTTTCAGAAATCGATACATATTATCAATCATGTTTTAGAAAATTTCATAGTTTGGGCTATAGGCCCTCATGTCCTAGGACGGGTTTGTTTGGCCATGCTAAAGAATCTTGCAAATTTCTAACTTTTCCAATAAATTCTTTTGTAAACCGAAATTCCGTCGACCGTATTGAAAAAAAAAGAACAAAATTTTTTAAGAGTTATTTTTTTGTGAGGAAGCGAATTTATGAGTCGTAGATTTGTAAGATTTACACTTTGTAAATGACCCTTCCGTCTCAATTAACGTTTGTAAAATTTTACTTGGAGCGGGTGAGGAAATTCCGTTTCCCGTGCCCATATTTTCGTAGTTTTTGTTCTTGAAAATGTCAAAAAGAAGTAAAATGTGACAGAAATTTGCATGCAAACGCCTCATTTCCTCTTTTTCAACCATTTTCAAGCAAGGGAAAGCCGACTTCAAAAGGGAATTTCAATTAGGCTATTTTAAAAGCTTTTTACTTTCATTCAAAGAGCTTCTCTTGTCTAATTTATGCGGGAATTTTGTTTAAAAAAATCTAATTGTTTTGAAGCGTTTGTAGCACTAATTGCTCCACAACAAAAACAAGCAAAACACATTGCTTAGCATTAAAATAGCATCAAATGCATCATATTTTATTCACGTTGTCGCATTCGAAATTTAATGTTTTACTCGTTTATGAATTATGTGCCATTTTCATCAAAAAGACTTTCAAATTCTGTATTTAACAAAAGGAAAAACATTCCATATTAGTTTCACATCATTATGTACACGTTTATGCAACATTTTCACCCATTTGTTTACACACCTTTGACGCAAGGTAAGCATAACTAAATTTTGATCAAAATTGTCAACTTTTCAAAAATAGAAAACTTTCAAAATTTTGAAAACAAAAGGCAGGAAGGAGAGAGAACGTAAATCGTTATTTAACGTCCTACCTTCAGCCTCCTGTGACCATGCAAATGTGACACGGAAATTTCTATTTTAATTACCATGCAACACTATTAGATTTGCGAGAGATTTGCAAAGGTACACTGTGACAGGTGTGACGCTTCGGTTACAGTTACAGGAGGCCGGCGGCGGCAAGAACATACAAAAAAAAACGCATTGTATTTTTTTAATCTTGTGGCCGTTCAAGATCACTGCCCAGATTTTTTAAATTACTCGCTAGATTCCTATCTGTAATCATAGAAAAACCTCGCATTTTCTCCCCAAAGTTCATCTCTTCAAAAGCACGAAAGTCACGCAACGCATCCTTGTCGAGATTTTGTACCTGTGCAATCATCGGTTCAATTAGAAGTGAAATCACAATTAGAATGCCAAAGTCATGTCAAAACGTGAACTTAAAAAATAATTACAGCCAATCTTCCATCTCAACTAAAAATAATTTTATACACTTTCCAATTATAAAATTCGTCTTTCAAGACAACTTTCAAAATTTCAGGGTTTTATGCAGAACAATGTTTTGTTCAAAAACGAAGTAAAAGATCAAAATAACTACAAAAAGACTAAAATAACTAATCATTAACAATTCTTAAAGTAAAAAAAAATATTTCAAATAATTCGTGGCATTCTTCTTTAAAAAAAAACGGTTCCCTTCTTGAAAAAAAATTATTTTCAGTTTGTTTGTTGTGTAGGTTACTTTTCTTGAAAAATAAAGCAATTAATTACTATTATCAATTTTCCAGTAAAAAAAACGTTCAGAATGTTCGAATTCAAGGAATTATACAGAGCCTTCTTTGAACACCTCAAATAGATTGAAGAACCTCACATTAACTGACAAGAATTAATTTTTAACGTATAGGAAATATTTGGAAATTTTGTATGGCACTTCTATGTACCATTCTTCCTTCAGCTGTCTTTTTTTATATACATTAAACAAAATGTTTCTTTAACGTCAGTTATTTGTTTACTAAAAGTTAATTTCACGAACTTACTTCACAACCGAAATTTCACAATTGAATTTCTACAAAATTAATACATGTAACTAAGTACGTGTAGAACGTGAAAATATCTACCTCAAAAAATTAAGCCTGCAAGATGCAATTGTGCTCAGCTTAAAAATGTTAAAGTTTCCGTGAAACAAATTAGTTTACAATCCAAAAATTTTTGTTGCTACTTTCACTTGAGTCGTCACTTAAGAATCGCTCTGTACATTCCTATATCGGGAAACCAATTTCATTTGTAGGGGTGAATGTTACGTTTTACCACATTTGTAGGTCTCACGTCAACGCCTTGTTCTAAATAACTGGGCCTTGTCTCTCTGCGGTCTTACGCAAGATAAATGTGTAATTAAGGATGTCAAGACGAACCTCATTAGAAGATGATATAAGAAAATGAGGTAAGTAGAGTAGGAGAGGAAAAGTGCAGAGATCCTCTTTGCAAAGCTCTACAGCATCCCTCCAAATTTAGTAGGTAGATCTCCGCTCAATTTTCTGCACAAAAACCTGCAGATTTAGTGCAGGTTCTCCTGCAGAATTTTTGTTTCCACAGCATCTCAAAAGGAAATTTAGCATCATCCCGATCAGAATTTAGGGCCTTGCCTTACTTGTCGAGCGAAGCATTACGGCCGGGTGAATGGAGTGATGGTAATAAAATGAAGAAGCTCAAGTGCCTACCACTTAAGTGCCCCACTTTATTTACCACTCCCTTCAAATGACATTAGAGTCAAATTGAAGTCTCCCTTTAGAAAAAAAAAGTCTTTGGAGGGAATTTTTTACATGAAAAGTCAAAATTATTGAGGCGTCGGGTCGAATTTTCCGACCTATTTACAAAAGTTACGACAAGCTGGACATTTTTTCTGTGAACTCAACCTACTCTATTTTGATGAAACTAACTTTGTTTTTATTTTTTCTCAGAAAAACTCAAATTGAGTCACGTGCACGTGAAGAAGCGTGAACAGAATTGTCAGTATGAAGAGACGCGAACCTTATGAATGTCACGGTATTTCCGGCCGGATGAGGCATGTGCCGCTGCCAGAAACACTCTGGAAGTATTTTAGCCTCACACTCCTCCTCTCATTTATTCAAGTGTCACAAACAGTGTCCAGTAAGTTTAAGATCCCAACTTTTCGAAACTTTAAGCATTTTTCAAATTCGAAACATAGTGTTAAAAAAATGTTACAAATTTTTATTCGAAGAAATTCTTTAATACTTTCTAATAAATAAATCCAAAATAATAAACATAAAATGACATAAACAAAAATAAAACATAAACACAACATAAAAATAAATTAATTAACATTCTAATAAACCTACGGTTTGTTTAGAATTGAGAATTACCTAATTGACCAATTATTTAAGTTAATAGTTAATTAGCTAATTGAATTTAATTTGCAGATGTAGACCAATTAGAAGGCGAGGCAGGGTTCCGGATGGCCTCTCTACACTGGAAATATGCAAATCCAGAGAAAGTGAATCCGTCGTTCAGGATACGCTACTGCGAAGTGCAGACTTGGGGACTTCATCGTTGTCGCTATCAGGTACAATTTTAAAATTAAAAAAAAAATTGTGGTAAATTTTTTTTTATGAAATTTTGCTAAATTTTGATACAAAATTTACCAATGTTACAAAGCCCTTTGTTCAATGTTTTGACGTTAATAAGGAGGAAACTAGGGTGAGGCAGTAAATTTTGAGCGTCGAGGACTCATTTTTTTTGTGTTAAAAACAATTTGCGGATTCCGTGACCTCCTTTCTTTCTATTCAAATTTTACAATTGCTCTCATGCGTAGAAAATTGTCAAAGTTTTGGGCCGTTTAAGCCTTGCCGCAGAGTCCCTTCACATACGGGCCCAAGGCTCCGCCTCCACAAAAACCGTTTAAATTTGACCCACTTGCCCAGGCTCTGTGAATCGCCCGGTACTTGATGGGAAGTGTTAATTGACTTTGCGATAATTAACTTCACCTTAATTGCAATTAACTTAGAATCTGTTAGCCTTCAATTTCCTAGAATGAAAAATCTAAATTTTACCAGTTTTTGATGCAGAAGGAATGAATTGTCAGACTTCAAAGCCTTTCAAAATAATGTCAGATTTCCAAACGCTGAACCTTAAACTTCAAAATTAGATTCGTGATTGGGATATCGATGAATTTGAATAAGTTTTAAATGGATTTTAAGCCTTTAAAATTTGGATTTCAAACCAAATTGTTATTTTGGTTAATTAAATAAGGTTTAAAAATCTGAAATGTGTGAATTTACAAATATAAACTATTAAAATTACAAGTAGGTTCAGCATTTCAAATTCACAAAAATAAAGTCATCACATTTGCTTCAAGAAATTTAGCTTTCAAAATTCGTATTTCAAAATTTTGGGCTTCAACATTTTTGTTTTCAAGAAGACAGAAACGCCTTGAGTAATTGGCCAGGTCATTGTAGTACGCAACTGGCGAAAGTTCAATAAATCCCACTTACGTCGCCGGGTAACGCAAATTAAGTGTCCAATTTTGATTACGAGTGAAACACTCTGTACAATAAAAGTACCTGCAGAGATTTTCAGGTAAATTGCTGACTCACAGGGTGACCACAACAAATTCTCACTTTTACAAAATGTGTTTCGCTTTTGTCCCTAATTTTTTTTTCTTATTGTTCAATTCAACTCTCTAAAAAATTCAATCAATTTCGACAATTTCCTTAACTAACGTGGTCAGCAGAGCCTGAAATAAGGCTTTCGTTGCCAATCTATTTTTTTTTTCAACTGCAGTAGACAAATGAAACTTGAAAATTAGATTTTGAAAAAAAAATTAGAAAAGGAGTGTTTGAAAAAAAATAAGGAAAAAGAAAATTAGATTTTGAAAAAAATTTAAATTTTGTCCAGCACGTGCCAATTACACAATGCGCAAATTTGCAATTGTGATTTACAATTGAAGGGTTAAAAACCCCTGCTCAATGCCACATCTCTCTCGAACGCAGTCTGGTGAAAACGACTCCAGGATTTCACTGGAGAAAATGTTCCAGGAGAAATAAAAAAGCATTGGAATCGATTCATGCTGGAGTATATGTCCCTGGAATACGTGTTGGAGATTTACTGGGAATTCGAAACCGCTAAATTGAATTAGAACTTGAACCTCACCGATTCTAAGAAGGCGTTTGAAAACGAATCGTGTTTGTCCCGTTCTCTAAAAAAAAAGTTTCATTTGAAAATGTGGGTTTGATTCCTCTTTGCGACCTCGAGCACAAGTTTTTTGAAGTGGTACTTTCTCCGCTTTCACTTTCACTTTTAGAGCCAGAAAAAATCTGCGTAGACTAACGTCACGCCTTTGAAGTAAAATCGCTGTGAAACTATGAAGTGCTTGGCCGCAAGTACAATAACAAAAAAACTTATGTAATCGAAACCTGTTGACTCTGAAAAAAACTTTGGTAACATTACTACAAAGTTTGGTGACTCAACGTTAACCTATCTATAACCAATGTACTCCATCTGTAACCTTAATGTAACCCTATGTAACCCTATGTAACCTATCTGTAACCCTGTGTAACATATATGTCGTTCCATAAGTCACTTCACTTCATTTTTGAACACTTTTCCAGGAATACTTTTGTTGTTTGCTTGACTTCATGCAACGAAAGCCCTTCCGCCTGTCACTAAGCCCCCTTTTGAACAATTTTAAAAACACTTCAAAATTTGAGTCTGTTCAAACAAATTTTAATTGGAAATACTTCCCGGAAAACGTTTTCGAAGCGCAACTTTTTGTTTTGATCTAATTAGTATGACAATTCTAGGGATTTTTTCTGCTATTTCTAGAAAATTAGACTAATTAGCTGCAGCGATTTTCAGAATTTAATTATGAAAAAGGGCTTTTGTAAATTCGTAGAAATTTCAATACTTGGACTGAGGAAGTTTGAAACTGCATTAATTTAAGTGGCTGTTTTCCAAACTCAATTCCTTGTTCAAGAGGATGTTGACTGTCAACTTTTCTAAAAAATCAATTGAAAAAGTTCGCTTGAAAGCGGAAGCGGAAACAGGAGCTTTGAGAAGCTGTCACATGATTCCATAGATTACGGGGAGAGTGAAAGGCTCCATTCAAACGCTTTTTTGATACTTTTCTAGGTAGTGGAGCCCAATTCGTCGAGAAGTGGGCGTCAGGACAAATCGGGGTCATCTGCGGGGTCATTGGGGTCATCCGCGGGGTCAACTGACATGTCCGTGGAAATCGGCGGTCTGCGCATGGCCACAAATTATTCTTTTCAAGTCCTTCCGCAGGAGATAGGGCTTCGTTCGGGGCGACCCTCGCAAATCGCCCTCCAGACAAAAGGATGTAAGAATGAAAAACAGCGTTTTTTTTTTAGAAAAACATTTCTTAAAAAATTCAGTTCATTCAAACTTTTTCAAAACATCTTTTCTCAAAGCCCAAATCTCTAGTAAAAAATATTCCAAGTCCATTTCGCGGAAATGGAGTCACATAAAAGCATAAAGTATTTTTCTCTTATATAAAACCCATATTTTCCCTCAACACTTTTTACTGTCACACTGTGCAAAATCTCAACGAGGAAACAAAAGCTCCCAAAGACTTCAATTTATTGCCTCTCCACGTCGTGGCAGTTCAATTCATGGGCACCGTGCTCGGCAAAACACTGTTTTTGTATTATAACAAGAAACTCATTTGTGTCGGAGAAGCACCGCGGCGGCGGCTGCTTTTCACGGTGAAGGCCCTCTGCATGCTAAGTTATGGGATGATCTCTGGAGGTGACATTTGTAGCAGGAGAGACATGGCATGACTTGCCCTCACAAAAAGGCCTTCTTCGCATTTTTCAATTTTCTGGCATGTCTAGAAAATAGATTTTTTCGAACACAACAGAACATAACTTTGTTTTTTATTAGTGTTGAGAACATGGAAAACAACAACATTTTCATGCTGAAAGATCATCTTCCTTCAACTACCCTTTTCACAAAATGGCATATTTGCAAGCTCATAATTTTCAGGTTACTTTGCAAAAAAAAAATTGTCAAAAAAAAATTTCGCCGCTTTTTTTCACTCAAGATTTTAGCAATTTTCAGCCTAAAAATTTTAAATACTGAACATACATTAAAAGCATAACATGCTTCAACAAAACGTTTTTTTTTAATTTCTCTAAATTTTGTTATGTAATTATGTTACATTTTTTGTGATGTAAGAATAACATTATTTACATTTCTCGGATTCAGTTTCGTGTCAAATTTACGTTAAAATGTTTTGAGCTCTTCACTTTTACAAGGTGCTTCACTTGGTGAAAGGAATGTTTTCTGCAAAGTGCGAACGAAAATGTAAGACAGAAAATCTTGGGGTTTACATCCTATTTTCTCTAACACCTTTTATACAGAGCATTTTTTAAGAGTTAGTTTAAAGTAAAAAGAAATACTTGATATTTCATCAAAATTTGGACAAAAAATTCACAAATCACAGCTCAAAATAGCTCTGGATTTCGCTTATATTTTGTATGCGTTAGCTTATAATAAGTTCCAAAAAATGGATCTTTTTGCACTAATTTCATCCTTGAATTTTGAGCTATTTAAAAAACGCTCTGTACATGTTGTACCCTTGACAGAAGTAATTCCACTTTGTCGTTTGCAAGTGAGCTTTCTCCAGTGAAAGGTGCTTGTAATTTGGCCAAGTGCGGAGAAAGGAGGCCCATTAGCCTCGTAATCTAAGATGGCAGTTAGAGACAGCTCAGGCTGCCAAGGGCTCCTGGAAACATGACATTCATGCAAAATCCCTTCTAAAGGCCCTTTGCAAAGGCCCTTCAAATGGGCCCTTGCAAAAAAGGCCTTGACTACAACCAGGAGTTACTTGACTCCATGTTCCATTTCCGCAAGATTTATGCCTCCTACACATCCTGCTTCCTTTTTAAGAACGCAGATTTTTATGAACGATGCTTCACATTTCATAAACGAATTTTGTATAAGCGCATTTTACAAAAAAAAAATGTTTTTTTTCTTCTAAATTTTTTTTTCCAGTTTCCGCCAAAGCGACCAAGTGCTTAGCAGATTCGAGTGAGGTTTCCGTGGAAACGGGTCCATTTTTCGCTGGGCGGATTTCGGTGGACGAGTCAGAAGTGCCGGGATGCTTTGTCTCGGGGGATCCGACGAGGTAAGGCCTCAAAAACGTTTTTGTCGTGTTTTCTATCGTGCCTGTCACGAAGCGTGAAACGTTTTAAAAACCCCTGGAACTGTCACATGCTCAAGAACACCGTGACACTCGCCTTGTTTTAGGAATTCACGGTGCCATTTTTTTTTCTTTGTTTTAATGTGAGAACTTTCTCTACCGCAATGTACACGTGGGAAAACGAACGAAAAATTTAAGCGGATCTTTTACGCTTACGCTGTTTTGGTTCACAAATTCTGTGGCGGAAAAGCTGCGTTCCGAAACCTGATCTTGTTTTTTAAAATTTAAAAAAGGAGATTTATGGTCACAGAGTCACACCTCAAGTGTTCCGCCCTGGGAATTCTCCAGGTCATTACCCTCGCCACATTCATTACAGCGCTCCGCTTCCGGAAGCGGAAAAATGAAGACGTGTTTTAACGGTTCAGCGCTTTTCAGCGATCTCAGCGATTTTGATCTTAACAACTTGGCCCTATTTTTAAACGTTGCGAAAAATAAACTGCCAAAAATAATCTCATTAGCAAAAACGAACAGCTTGTCAGGAGCTGTGATGTGAGTCGAAGTTGACGGAGGCTCCCTAGAGGGACGTTTAGAGCGAATTTTTTTTTCTAAAAACTGGGTCACCTTGTTTAAAAAACACTTTTTTTTAAACGACTTTTTTTTTTAAACCGACTTTTTTAAACAGCCCTCAAACGCAGTACATCATGAGTATCAAGCACCAGGCCTGCGGAGCCCTTGTCAACGGCTCCAAAGTTACGACGACGATTCTCGTCCAAGAAAATCTTCCTATACTGACGCACAGCACTCGAAAGTTTGTCGTGCTCTGCTCATTTTCACCAGAGTCTTTTGTTGTCAAAACCGGGTAAGTCAAGATGGAAAAAAAATACAGAGCGTTTTTTAAGTAGTGGTGAAAGATTCGGCAGTTAAACTATCACAAGGGTGAGAATTGGCACTGAAAACTTTTGTTCAAAACGGTGGAAAGAGTGGTGCTTTTCTAATCATTATTATAGTACAAGATAAAATCCATGTGAGTCGTGCGCGTTTGTAAATTTCAATAATAATGGAGGCGGTGGGTCTTTTTTGGCGGTGGTGGTGCTTTTTATGAATCCATTAGTCACAGCCTGGCAAAAATTTTAAAGGAGAAAGTTTTGACTAAGGTAAATTTAGGCCTGCTTTCTCCGTGAGAGAAAGTAGAATGAAGTTGCGGGTGGGTGTGTCGTGATGCTCAAAGCTCATAAAAAGCATTAAACTTTTGTTATTCAAAACTTTTGTGTTTTTTCTTTATTCTAAAAAGAAGTGCTTAAATAGAATATTAGAAGCGCGTCTCTTAAGGACAATATGGCTGAAAGTACTCCTAAAAGCGCCTCATAACTTTTTTCATGATAAGTCTTGAGAGAGAAAGCAAGAAATTTGAGGTTTGTGCATGAATGAATTTGATTAGAAAATTTCCCATTTTTTTTTTAGAAAATGGAGAACGTTTTTAGAACATGAAGGACATGGAGAACATTTAGATTTCTACAGCGGCTCGTCATGCTTGAGTTACATTTTAAATTACAATTCAATAGTGCTTCCACCAAGGCAGAGAGAAAGCTTTACAAAAAACTAGCCAAATTTAAAAAAAAAATTATCTTCCACAAAAAATTTAAAAAAAAAAGCGTTTCATCATGAAACAGGCTTGTTTGGTTTGTTGTAAAACATTAACTATTATTACGTGATTACGAGACTTATCCCTCGACTAAGCGCCATGCAAATAATATTTTTTTTATTTAAATGTCAAAATATTAGAGTTATAGTTTTTGAATGGCGGGAACTTAAGGACTACTAAAAAAGTTTTGTAAGCTAAAACGACAAAAAAAATTCTTTAAATTTTTTGATTTTTAAATTTGTCAAGCCCAAGGCTGGAAAGTGATAGGAACGAAAACTTGAAAAAAATATTTCGAAAAAACAACTTTTTTTTTCTTTCTAAAAGTCGTAAACATGAGCGATAAATGAAGAGCAATAATCTCTACCCACGCTAAGAGCCTCGTTAAATATTTTTCTTTTCTTTTTGAATGCTTCTGAAAAATAATAATAATCACAGCCAGAAGCTAGTGCTTTTCATGAAAAAAAATCCACTTTTCCTGTTTCCTTTTTACGATCTAATTCCAGGTTGCACTGAAAAGCTGTTTCCTCAAAATTTGTTCCTAGTATTTCTGTTCTAAAATTTTTTTCTGTCTTAAATTTTTTCTGTTCTCATTTTTTTTTCTTCGTAATGCCGTAATTGTAGCCCTCTGAAAATCATACTTGGACTATTTCCTGTCTGGAGCTTTCAAAAAAGTGTTGGTTTCATGCCTTTCACCACAAGATAACTTCATTCATTTACCACTAATGCTAGGTTGCGGAGAAAGTCCTAAACAGTAGATTGCGCGTGCTAAAAAACCTTAACCCGGACCTAAAAGGCGCCACTTTCTTTGGCAGTAATAACCTAGGCTACATAAGGGGCCCTCAAGGGACCTATATTATAACCCATCTAGACGCTGCAAATAGGCCTGGAACCAAAGGCCAAAAAACCTAACCTCTAAACTCAGAGACGAGAAAAAATGTATCATGTTAAAAAATGTTCCATTTGCAACATATGTGCCCAACATGCAACGACCCAGAACATGGACACTTTCACTTCCAAGGAAAGAGAAAATGCGCCGCCAAAATTGTCCATTGGTCACACACCCTGTGTCCGGATAGAGCCCTTATCGAAATTGCGGGTCAACTTCCGACAAAACCCTAATTCCACTTAATAAAAGTCGCAATTTTTTAATGCAGTGTAAGTTCGGCTTATAGGGGAAAGTATAGGTGATTTATGCCTCACTGGTGAGTCGTCAAATCAATTACTTGCAGATGCAGGGGTTCGAATCCTAGTATCGCTTACTTTTCTTCGGCCTATTTTAATTCCGACTAGCCAGGCAACCCCGTCCTGTGACAGAGGAGCCCTTAAGGTACCTTCCCTTCAGATCGCTTGACCATAATAATTGTCACTTCTTGTCGATTTCTAATACCAAAAATAATGAAAATTTAAAAATAGAAACTGTTAGTCGGACCGTCCCAGGACGGGCTTGTCTGGCTATGTAGGAATAGAAGGCACGGACAGATGAACGATAAAGAAAATTACTTTCTCCGCAAACTTGCCAATTTCCTAGTAAGTTATAGCCTATAAGACGAGAGAATAGGATCGCTTAGCTTTTGCCGTTTGAACAGTTTTTCCTGTTTGAACAGCGTTCTTAGAACTAGAGAAATCAAGGAGTGAATCCTTAGAATCAAAAAGAAAGTTTTGTGGGAGAAAGCGCGGCCTTTGTTTTCCCTTCAATTGTCCATCCAGCTCTCAGAACAGATAAAAACTTTCGCTTCAATAGAAAAAAAAATTCATTCAAGAATAAAAGGGCCCTTGTAAAGGCCCTATTACATGACGGGCTCACAAAGGAAGGGACTTTGCTAAAGGCTCAAAATAGCCAAAGAAAAGCGATTCTGCAGAAAATGACCAGGGATTAATAAGCGATTCTGGAAGGGATATTTGCAGAGAATCGGTTCAGGTGAAATATGCTGAAATTACTGCCAAGAGATTTCTCAGAGCTGATTTTATTGAGGCTTATTCAAGTAATTATTTCTGATCTTACTATTTAGGTCATAATAACAACCTTTCAGTAACGATTTTCATATGAGGAAAAGTAATGTTTTCAAAACAAAAAGAGAAAAAAAATATTCGGAGAACATTTTCTGAAAACTAAACATAATTCCTAGAGAAAAAATTCCTCAAAATTTTAAATAAAATTTCGAAATAAATTGTTAATACTCTTCATATAAAATTTTATGGGCTAAGGGTTAGGTTGTTTGAAAACATTGAAACTAAAATTAAAAAAAATAATAAGGTTTTTTTTTTTTCAAAAAATATATATGGCCGTTTCTTTGCCGCGGCCTTTGTCTCAGATGCATTTTTTGTTGGAAGATTTTTAAAAGAAATGATTTACACGGAGAAGTTGAGTTGGGAGCGATTTTTCATTTGTTCAATTTAAAAAAGGCCAATTTTCCCCTTTCAAAAGCACTTTCACTTCAAATTTATCAGGCTCAAGGAAGGAGTTGCTCAAGTTCAACTCTCTTTGAATAACATTAGAATAAAAGCTTCTTACATTTTTAAAACAAAAGTATAGTTCTATTTCTTGTTTTAAAAAATCAAAAAAAGTTCAAAAAAATTAAATTTCCAAAAACGTACAATTGGATTTTCTAAAACTCATTTTGAATCACGATTTTGTACGCAATAGTTAAAAACCATATTGATGAATACAATTAAATAATTTAAGCTAGCATCCACTCATATATTTTTCGATTTAGAAGTAGTGAACGTGTCCTTTCGAGTGTTACCTCTCATGAACGAGTGATCTGAAGTGAGTGGACAAATTCCGATTAACGAAAAAAAAAAGGAAAAAAACTGAACACCAATGAAAATGCACAAAAATGAAAAATAAAAAGTGTAATTAATTATGAACATGAACAATAATTATTTCGGGTTTGACGATTTTGGATGTAAACGATTTGATTTCACTTTTTGTTTACAATTTTAGTAATTTCACTTATTTGTCAAAGGTTTAATTTTTTTTTTAATTTTCTAAAATGTTCAATAACCCTTATTTGAGCAAGTGTTTTTTAAATTTTTTTTAGAGTAAGCCTCCCCAGAGACACGAGCGTCGCGAAAGCGATCGACTTTTCCGGAATCATTCGGTTGAGTCCCCAAGGAACGAACCTGCTCTTTGCCGACAAGGACCAAGTACCCCGTCGAAGGGGCTCTGTTCGCGAGAGCCAATCAAAGGGCCCCGTTCCAGTTGACGAAGAGTTCTTGGTGACCAATGAGAACACTCTTCAAGAACTCTCTTCTGAACCAGCCCTCCAATCACAGCCGAGTCCGCCACCGCTCGATTCCCGTCGCCAATCCCGTGCCTACTTCCAGTCCCATACACAGGACAACGAGTTTTCAGCGTCCGTTCCCTCGGCGGCGGCGGCCGTTCAGCCCAAATCCGGGCACGGTGCCCACGGTGGCCTGAGGCAGTCCGGCTGGGAGGGATTCCTTGTCCTCGGGCTCGTGTCCATGGGGATCGTTGCCAGCGTCTCGTCGCTGATCTGGTTTGTCAAGGCCTACCGTAACGGACCCCCGAGCGGGAGCGAAGACTCGCTGAGCGACTCGTCGTCAGTGACGGATGACGACGGGCCGTCGTCGATTGGTTCATTGGACGAGAAGTGTCCCTCGGGAGGGCTCAACAGAATCGCACGGAATCTTGACACGCGATCGGAGCTGGAAGTGGAATTGGACTTTGAATTTTCCGAAGAGCGCAACACGAGCCTCATCCTTCGCAATAATTATGGGCCTATTAATCCCTCCAATTTCATTCTCGATCCAAGTCCCCCTGGGCCCTGGAAGACTAATCCACCGGTATCAATCGCCTGAAAAAGTACCGTAAGGACCCCCATAATGGGCTCCAAAGCAATAAGCGCCCGAATCCTACACTTCGAAAACCAGTAACGCATTGCCCCACGACGCTTGTTCCACCACACTCCTCCGTCCCTACTCCACCCTATCAGAACGCTGCCTTTTAACTTCTTTTGTATTGGTGTACCTGCACGACTCTGCTCGAACTTTTACGGTAATATTTTAGAACGTGGAAAATTTACGGTAACTGGGTTTAGAACCGGGGGTTTTCGATGTTTTCAATTTTAAACGTGTTCTACATTTTCGACAAGCCTTTAAGTCAATGCCAAATTGGATGATTTCAAACATTCTCTTTGTTCTAAAATTTTAGAAAATCGATTTTCAAAATTCAAATCCCACGCGTGATTGCCAGAGGAAATTTTAGAGGATCGTTTACACGAGTCAGAGAGTATGATGTCTCTCTACTCCTCTACTCTGAATGATTTCGCAGTTTTTTTAAAAATATAAATTCAAAAAAAAAAAAAGTTTTTTTAAACTTAAAAAAAATTAATCATCGTTCCAGGAGTGACGGAACACATCAATGATTAAAAGTAACTAAAACATCAATATTTCAAATTGATATCAGAAGGATTTTCAAGTGGCTTCAATGCTTTTATACAAAATCACAGCAGCGATCTTGGAAGCTGTTTGAACAGTATTAAAATTTGTACTTAAAATTTTGTGCAAATTTCGAACAGGGTGTAGAGTGGTTGATGTAAAAAAAAAATTTCATACGGTTAAAGTTTAGTTAAGCTTAAAATTAGCCAAAACCAAAGTGTGTTACCCTGTTTTTTATGTTGTAAGGTCCGTAATTTAAAATTTAGGAAATAAATTTTCTAAAAAATGTTCAAATGAATTCTGACAAATGAAACCTAAATGCAAAAATATCTTTCCATTTCAAAAAAGAGCTCTTTTCATTTATTTACCATTCTCTGCACGCACGCACGGCAGCATCTTCAACAAGATTAATTGCAGTGTAAAAAAAAGAGCCCGAGTAGAAATTCCTACGCCTCTCGCTTCATCTTAATTACTCACACCCCAACACACTCTCAAAATTCCACTATTTACCTAATTAATTATTCAACATTTAATTATTCAACTCAAAGTTAATTCATGAATCAGGCGACACAAAATTGAGCCCAAAATATAACAAAATCTAATTAATATCCACTCATCAGTAGTTTTCAGAGAGCAGAGAACTCCCTTGCATTCAAATTGTAAAAGAAATCCTACGTATTTAATTAGTGACAATTAACTAATAGTACCTTAATTAGCTAATTAGCATTAATTACGACTGCATATCGTCAGGTGAGCGAGCGTACTTCCCTTGAAAGCGGCCCATGTACTTCTTGACATACTCCCTCGTCTTGTGCTTCACACTTTCGTTGACAAGGATCGTCTTCCCGTCCTTGCTGTGCTTCATCTCCTTCAAGGCAATTGCATGTGTCATCTGAAAAACAGTTCATTTAATTGCAAATCATCACATTTGAATTCAAATTATCAAGTAGCATAGAAACTGCTTAATCGAAAGCACAGTGTGTCCGTCTGTCTGTCAGTCGAGTTGCTATTATAACTGCCCGTTGAATTTTAAAAAAAATTCTCTTCAACAGAAAAATCAATATTTCGATTCTATTTTCATTTTTTTTTTCATAAAACGTATTACTGACATGGCAAGTGGGCTCTTAGATTTAATTAAAGTGTTTCCGCTACTTTGTTGTGTTCGTTTGCAACGGTTTATTGACTATGCTAAGGGCCCTTGAAGGTCGGCCCTCAAACCCTCTTGTTTTGAAGGCATCTCAAGGGCACCCTGTTTGCACAACTCATTGATCTTTGGCCAATTGATTGGAAAATGACATTGAAATTTCTCTGTGGAAGCAAAACGACTCTTGGCATCTTCCTCAGTAAGACATTAGGGAAATCGACGTTAAAAAAAGAGGAAATTGACGTATTATGACACTTTTTTTTCTTTATTTAAAAAAAAATCAATGGACCATTAAGCAATATGCCTGCACAAGGAAAGGATGTTTTAAGAAATAAAAGGTAAGGGATTCCGGTTGGCTGTTGTCCAATATAAAATTCAAATTTTAAAAAATAAATAAGTGGGAAAAATCTTTAGACGAATTTCTAATGCTGTTGTCTGCAGTCAAAAAATTAAGCAAATTGTGAAACGTTTTCACTCAAATGTGTAAATATATTTATATTAATTCAACTTCAAAATTAAAATAAAATTGTACATTCATTAACTTTTAGTATAATTCCATCTGGGCGATTGTGGGTTCTTACAAATGACTAATGACTTCATTAGAAATGTTGAAAAAAATAGATACACTTTAAAGTCACTTGAATTTTTATTTTTCTCCGCAACTTAAATGCAACTAAAGAAGTTAGATTCCAAAAGCTTTCGTCTTGTTCTTGTTATCACCCAAGTTTGCTTATTTATTTTTCCTTACAAGGAATCTCAAAATTTGAATTTAAAAAAAATATTTAAACTTATTGGGAAAATGGAGCACAAGACAACAAAACTACTTTCACTACTTTCACCCATACACTCAATTTCTCCAAAGTTTAAACACTCAAAATTAGAAGAAAAAAGAGACACGCGAAGCGTTCTTTTCCAAGTCCAAAACGAGTAAATTTCAATTTTAGAAACACGCACGAAACCCCCACTAAATTAGGCCAGTTCCTTCATCACAAATTAATGTCAATCTCGCTTTCTCCAAAGTGAAAGTCATTTCTGTTTGAAATTTAAATAATTGAAGACACGTGGGTGGTAAATTAGAGAAAAGCGAAAATACAAAAAAAAAAAAGAATCCGATACATAACTGTAAACACAACACACAAAAGCGTTATGTGAGAAAAAAAAATTTCTCTACAACTGCAATTAATCGTTACGAATACCTTACACGTGTACAATTGTTATGTACAAAACTGTTCCGTCTGTACAATTGTTATGTACAAAACTGTTCCGTCTGTACAATTGTTATGTACAACGCTGTTATGCTTGTGGAAGTACAAAATTATAATTTACCTTCCGCGCAAGGTGCTTGAAGTCCTCTGTACTTGAAATATGACCATTTTTACAGGAGGCCTTTCGGTAGGGATTCAGATGCTGGACAATTACATTGGCAATTTGACTTCGAAACGCCTCGATATTGGCAGCCTTCGTCTTTCGATCGTTACTCATCTTCTCCTTTTCACGTTCCTTTGCCGTTTGCGCCTGCGCCTTTCCAGCGTGTTTCGCCTTCTTGTGCCGCCGTTTAGCGTGTCGCTCCTCACCTGCTGCCTTTGTACTCAGGGTACTTGAGCCAGGTGAACTTGTGAAAGGCTCTGTACTTTCAATCTCCTCTTCAAATGACTGGTCAGTGCTACTCTCGAGGCCGGGAATGCTCTTCTCCAGAGGGTCCTCCTCCAGAGATTCGTCCAAATGGAGATGCTGGATATCCGGAAGGATGCTGGAGTCAGAGGCATTAGTCTGTTCAGTTGAAGCACTGTCTGTGGGACTAGGCCTGTTGCCAGGGGGCCCTTCAAGTCCAGCAGGACTACTTCCTTCTGATTTCTGGACCAAGGGCCCCTCATAAATTTCACTTCTCGCGTCCGGCAGAGAGACATTACTTCCGCCTTGTCCAGCCCCTTCTTCCTCCAATACACAAATCTCCTTCTCCCCAATTTTCTTCTTGCCCCGTCCAGCCACCTCCAGCTTATTCTCACGAATTGCGCTCTGACTCACAAATGACAGAGACTTTTCTTCCTCACTTCTTGGCTACAAAGACAAAATTTTTGGCAAATGAAATTTTTTTTTTTTTTGAAAATCTAATTTTTGTTTATATTTCTGAAAATTTTAACAAATTTTAAATTCAAAGTTTTGCTAAATATAGGCCCTCAGGACGTGCTAGTTTGGCCATAAAATATAAGAGACTCTATTTGGCGCGCAACAGATACAGAGCGTTTCGAAAACAATATCTTCTCCTGACAAAATTTCTACTCAAATGGGAAATAGATTAGAGTGAAATGAGTTAGATGAGTAGTGTTTGCGGTAGAAATAAAGTTATTTAAAACTTGAAGTTAATTATAATTAGTTAGTGATTTTAATTACTGCTTAATATGAGCCTTGAACTCCAAAAATTGCGCGCAATTGGTAAACAACAAAACACGGCAACACGGCTAACATATCTGTAGGTTTTCCCAGATCAAAACAAAATCAGTAAACTTTCAACAGGAAGGAAAGTGCATCATTTAGAAATTTTTTTTTCTAAAACTGATTTAGAACAAAACTAAACGATAAAAAAAAAGTTGTTTGCTCTTAAACTTTTAAAACGAGCTCATATAATTCTGTACTAGAATTTTAGAAAACAAATTTATTCAAAATATGCAAGAAAATGTTGCCTACATTTGTTTGAAGGGCCTTTTAAGGGCGCTGGGAGAGATTATCTTTCCTCTTAACTGAACATTTCCTTTCACTCAAGCTAACCCCCACTCAAAAACATCTCTCTCAGCATTGTGCCGTCACAACAGACGCTTTTCTAAACGTTTTCTAAACAAAAGGGATTTTGAAGAGAAAGGCATCATTTTTAGAGAATCCTTCCTGCACACAATGCCGAAGCCAAATGGCTCAGAACAAAAGTTACCCATCAAAAACTTTCTCCTGAGAGTGAGAAAAGCTCTTCCTAAACTTTCTAATTTCCCAAAATCTCGGTAAGAAATTTATCTTAATCCCATATAAGATGAGAAAATCTTGGAAAATCGTCAGCATTTCAAAAACTAAAATAAGTTGCGTTTAAACTAGCCAAACAAGCCAATCCAAGGACAAGGTGCGAAAAGTAAAAAAAATCAAATTTCATCAGCTTTTTTTACCTCTTAGAATTGATTTTTAGCCAATTCTATCAAAAAAAATTTATATTTCTGTAAATTTCAATACGAAATTTCCTATTCTAGGTTGGACATGTTTGGCTACCCAACAAGAGTAAATAGAGAAAAAATGGTCTTGTATACCTTGAAGTACTCAAATAACCATGTCTTAAAATTGAAAATATTAGGTGGCGTCGAGCTAATGTCAATTCATGAAAAAAACATTTTCGAATTTGTTTCTTTTGCTCTCTACCGCTCAACTCCGTATGCGTACGTGTGCTATTATTTGTTTAAATTGAAGTCTCCTCGTTTTTTAAGAGTTAGAACAAAATCTCTTTTTTAAATCTCCTATTTTTTTAAAAAAAAAAAAAAGTAAGAAGGAAAGAGCTAGAGCTCCAGGGGAAATGTCCTCATCATGCAACATTAAGACTCAAATCCATTTTCCCTTGTACAGAAATGAATGAAGGAAATTGAAGATATGATCATTGTTCCAAAAAAATTCAAAGAAATGCGACACGCTCTTTTCAGAATTATTTCACTCCCTCAGGCTCAAATATGATGAAGAAAAGGAATGAAAAAAAATGTCACGAGCTTCAGCGATCAGCGATTTTTTTGTCGCTGAATTTGATACCGAAACGCAGTGAAATCCGCTTTCGCTTCCAATTCATTCATCCTAAAATCCTAAAGATTTTAAATGACTTTCCCAAATTATGACCGTAAGGCGTACGAAAGTTTGTCTAAATTCTATTTTTAGAACATGACGCTTTTTTAAACTATGCCCAAAGGCAGAACCTTTTTTCCTTTTTTTAGAACAAGATGCCTTTTTCTTAATTCCGGAAGCGAATCAAGAACATTAGGATTTTAGATATTTCCATTCACGTTCCTCAAAGCAAAGCCTGATTTAAGCTCTTCTTAAAGTACTTCCTCGAGATTACTTTTACAATTGCGCTTCTCACAATCGCATTTGCCAACTCTTAAGTCCATCCAGTCAATGACCCCACTTGACCCTTGACCTTTGCACGACATAAAGCTTCAGGCTTAACAAGATTTAAAATTTAAAATGTTGAAATTGAAATTTAAAAATTTAAACACTTGGAATTGGAGCTTGGAGCACCCGATGCGTTTCAACTACTTTTTTTTAAAGAAAATTTCCCGAAACTTTCTATCAAATACGAAATTCCGTCGTTATCGTAAGTCAAAACTGAAAGCTCTGATACCTGCATTTTTTTAAAATTGTTGTGGTTCATATTTTAAAATTTTTTAAAAATATTTATAACGAAATTCGACGCTTACGCTGATTATTCGCTCGGTAACGAGCCCCGAGCGCTTCCGCCTCTCCGCTCGATTCGTCATCCACGACGTAAATTTTTGAACAACGCAAACGGGGTCCTCAGGAACGTCTTCTGAAACGGAGATTCCTGATTCGTCGCCACTGGTCGTAGCTCCACCCACACTTTCCGACTCCTCCTCCGATTCGCCACCAGAGTCCTCCGACTCGGAATTGTCGTCGGTAGGGGAAGGCGGAGTCCACTGCGAGCGGCGCGTGCGCACATCGTAGTAGTAGCACCGCCCCTCCTCATCCACGTTCATTTTCCAGTATTTGGGGAGGACCGTGGGCGGGAGCGGTGGGGGTGGGAGGAGGCCCTGCGGCCACGGTGGAAATAGCTCCTCCTCCGCCGCCTCCACCTCCAATGGCTGCTCAGGAAACATCATTTGCGGCGGAAAGAGTGCCGACTGCACAATGACGCGCAGTCCTTGCGGCAGAGAAGGATCTAAATTTTTAACGTTAAAGAAGTTGTTCTTAAGAAGTTCTTAGCATTCGAAAAAAAAAATATCTATACTACCACAAA
The DNA here is from genome assembly GCA_034694865.1 of Bilobella braunerae. Taxonomy (NCBI): domain Eukaryota; kingdom Metazoa; phylum Arthropoda; class Collembola; order Poduromorpha; family Neanuridae; genus Bilobella; species Bilobella braunerae. Next base: position 110,488 of record JAQFYP010000002.1, read on the forward strand.
ACATGTCAATTAAAAAATTAATAATTCAAATTTCGAAGATAAATGAAAGTCTAAAAACTGGTTTTAAAAAATAAACTGTTTTCGAAAATTGTACATTGTAAAAAAAAAAAGGCTCTATACATGGTACACACAACTTGTTACGGATACTCCTAATTTCTATAATAATAAATCGCTGATTCGCTGATTCACCTTGAACTCCCACAACAAAAGACTTGTCCAATTATGTTGTCATCAATTTTTCGTCCATAATTGCGTGGTGGGAGTAGGAAATCAAAAGGAAATCTTAGCTTTTCCTTGGAGAAAGCGAAGGCGTAAGCACTTTTCTAAACACAATCCTTGTTCTAAACAAGATCTTTTTTCTAAACAGACGCATTTTCATTATGCCCAAATTGCTTTCTCTCAGAAAATTCTGAGCTCTCAATTACGTCTCAACGAGAAGAAAAGGAAAAACAACATAAAATACTCTATTTTCTCGAGGAAAAAAAAAGAACAAGAAAAAAATAGAAAAAAAAGGAAAAATTTTCTAAAACAAAATCGTCATTTTAGGTGGATAATTTTCTCGGACTTGCTGCTTCTCAACTTTGTCAAATTATATCAAATAAAATATTCTTTACAATTTATCAAGGACTAGTCGAAAATAAAATAACAAGTTCCCAGAGGTTTACCTGGTCAAAACATCTTTTCCGAAAATTTCAAAAATATCTTTTCATACTTTTCTAAAAATATCTCGTCCCGACATCAATTTCGAAAACACATTTTTCCAAATATCAATTCTTAGAATTTCGCCATTTTTTGCTCTGTTTACCCTCAATATTGATCTCTCTCCAAGTAATTGACGCTGGATCGAGAAAGTATGTGCAACTTGGATCCGCCATGGGCGTTGTCGCTGAATCCAGGCCCAGTCGAAGGCAGCGCTCCTGATGCAGCGCTATCACTTCGTTCGTAATACGCTGATTCTTCTCTTCCGCTTCTTTGGCTGCCACTTTGGCGGCAAACAAATTGCGCCGTTCCTCTTTCGATAGATTTGAGTACGCATCCGAACCAAGCAGCGTTCGATTAGTTCGATAGAAGTTTTCACGAGGGCGCTGCTCGCGGTGGTGCTCACTGCTACTTGAGAGGCGGCGTTCGATTCTTCCGGTTCGGTATCGAGTGGATCCGCTAACAAATTTTGAAAAATTTGTAATTTAAAAAAAATGAAAATTTAAAATAAATTATTTTCTAAAAAAAATCCGTTTTTCCGAGTTTTACCGATCGTAAGAGCTCGACACAGTTCGGTCGCGATCTGAATCGCTGCGCGCTCGATCGGCCTTGTCAGCCTCTCGCTCGTGCTCCTTCATTTGTTCAACGCGTTCTTTTTTAGGAATTCGAAAAACTTCCTGGAGCCCTGACCAAGAGGCAAGAAGGTCTTTTGAAGCGTTCACAAAGTCCCAACTAATCTCTTCCAAAATCGTTTCTTCCTTCACAACTTCCGGAATCGCTTCCACTTCCTCCTTGATGACACTGGAAGCGATTTCACTGCCTTCCGCAACAGCGCTTTCCGGCCCCGCCACTTCTGTCTTGGGCACAATTTCCATATCTTCCTCTGGCTTGATCAACTCAAACGTGATTCCCATTTCATCCGATTCAGCGTCCTGAGCCATTGCCAAAGGGTCGTAGAAATCGCTGCTGACAGTTGCTGCGGTGTTAGAATCGCTCGGAGTAACTGACGTTAATGCCGTTACGGTTTCTGCGTCGCTGCCAATCGCTGATACTGTTGTTGTTAGGCTTTCAGCTTCACTAACAATTGCTGGTACTGATAAGGTTCCAGCATCATCCCCCAAAATCGCTGATTCCACGACTTCTGGTTTGATTACTTTGACCACTTTTGTTGTAATAGGGGTCGCATGGGACCACTTCTCGATAAGCGACAAAACTTTACTGTCTTGGAGCATCGATTTGTTTGGAATCGGAAGAGAATAAAGCGTTTTCAAAAACTAAAACAAGTTTAAAAAAAAATACAATCAGTACACCATTTCGAAGAAATAGAATTAAAAAAAAATCCTTTTCTAAAAGTGTACCAATTTATGCTGGTCATCACTCTCCAGCTTATTTTCCTCATCGGGCAGCGGCATCGGCAGCGACATCATCCAGCCCCAAATGAGGCGAAGGCCGTGATAGTCCAAAAATAAGCGTCGACACGGCGTGTCACCTTGAATCAAAATCTTGAGAATTCGCTCACGCGCCTCCCACTTTTCAGCGCGAACCATCAGCCGACAGAGTGACAGCGTCTGGTTCTTGTTTCGAAGTCCCGACACGGCCAATTTGGAGAGTTCTTCTTCAAACTAGAGAATGGTAATTTTAAAAATTAGAACAAATGGAACAAAGATTTTGAACAAAAAAAAATGTAAAATTACGGCCATGTCTTCCAGCGCTTCAGCCTTCTTTTGCTTTCGAACGTATCGGCGCTTGACTCGAGGTCGCACTACAGTCGTCGCTTCCGCTTCTGCTTCTGCTTCATTATGATCTTCTTCCTCGGGCGCTTCATTTCCTTCTTCCTCATTCTCATCCCCACCGATCCAACCGCGGCAGGTCGGAGCCAAACAGAAGCATTTCTGGGCTTCCTTTCTGTTCAAACAGATTTCTAATTTTAAAAAAAGTTTTTTTTTTTTTTAAACAAGAATTGTCAGTGTACCCGTATCGCTGAAACTGATAATCAAACGTGATTTCTTCTCCAGGAGAGAGATCTCTAATTGCAAAGAATCCAATTCTCAGCTCGCCGCCCACGGTCCACTGGAAATGAAATGAAAAGCGGTTTCATTTAAAGCGCTATTTAACGTGTTATAATAAGCAGTAACCGTCATAGCCGATTAAAATGAATTACGATGAACTTGTTTTTTGAACGTGAAATTTGAGGAATCTAGACGCCGTTGCACAATTTTATAATATGGCCTCGGGATACTTCGTAAAAGTAAAGGTAACTGCCGTAAAAAGCGTTTAAGAAGGAGCGTTTTGTGATTTTTGTACTTTTGTACTTCTTTTTTAAAAAAATTTCTATTCAAATCATCAAAAACTGCAATTTTACTCTGAAGGCTTTTAGTTTCATTTTTAAATTTATGCACCTGTTTTCTTTCCTGATTATTTTGAATTCTAGTAATTCATTTTACTCAACTTAATTAATGCATAGTTTAAAATCTAATTAATTAAGTAGGCACCTTTTGCGTTTCGCAGTTGGGTTCACAACTGTGATTAATAAATCTCGAGCAATTTCCACGCTGCGTAGCATCAATAATCGAGTCTGATTTGAGAGCCATAAAGTAAAAGTGCTCTTGATTCTCCTTCGCATACTCTTTCGTACGACGGCCAAATTCCCTTGGATCAAGTACTTCACCAACATACTCAATCACGAAGCCTCCGCTACAATTTGTTTGTTCAAAAATTTAAAAAAAACTAACTTTTTCCATCTTTTAAATTAAAAAAAAAAACCTTGGCAAGCCCTGCCGCGTCCGGAGACCGTGTCCCTTTCTTTCAGTCTTGAAAACTTCCAATTTGCAGTATTCCCTTCTCTGGAATTTCCTATTTGTACAGCGATCTCCTGTGGGACATCGTGCACCACTAAAGAAACAGAACAGGAATTTAGAACACAAAATTTTAATTTAAAAAAAAAAGAATACAAAAAAATATCTAAATTACATAAATCCAAATTCAAGATACAAAATTTGCCACATCTATTCTATACTCCGATCGGAAAAATAAATTACATGAACATTGAAAACTACAAAAGATCCGACTTTCTCTTAAACAAAATTTTTCAATTAAAATTTTTTCAAAAATTTAAAAATTAGTTAATGGGCTAATTAAGAGTTCATATAATATTGGTTACCATTCGACCATGAGGAGGCGATTCAGACAGTTTTCGTTACAGCCAATTTCACCGCGTGCAATTTCGTCCCTGCTGAGGTAGCAGTCGCAGAGGAGGCCGCGACTCTCCTTGCTGATACTTCTGTGTGCTGACTTAAAAACGTTTTCGTCAATGCCCGAAAACTTGGTCAACTTTTCGGGAAGGTCCGTGTCACCTTCGTCATAGAAGATGTATCCGGCTCTCTTAACAAGATTCAAATTATCTTCGAACTGAGCACTAATTAGCAGTGGATCGGACTCTTGGAGGTTTTCCTCTTCCGAGGTGGCAAGCCACCGTGATTTGAGCTTGAGGAGTGAGGTGGGTGAGAGCTGGAAGCCGGACCGTGGGCAGCCGTCGCCGTCCCGAGGAGAGCCGAGCGATCCCGAGTCAATAGAAACGGCCGGAACTGATAGAGCGAGGCTCGGAAGGTTAGAGTTACTAGAACTTGAGTCATCTTCCGGAAGGTTTGGAGCACTGTTCCGGGCAGGGTCACGGTGAGGAGCAAAGACGACTTCACGGCGCCGTTGACCACCGCGTCGCTTCTCCAGCGTCTTGATACGAGAACTTCGGCGAACCGTGGATTTGGATTCTGGGGAGACTTCTGTTTCAGGTCCAGGTTTTGGTTCTGGAACAGTGCCCACTTCTTGACAAGGTTCCGGTTTTGAAATTGGTTCTAAATCTAGAACAATGTTTGGTTCTGAACAAGCTGCTGGTTCTGGTGTTGGTTCTAGAGGAGGAATCTCCGCTTCTGGAAAACCAGCTGTGTCTGACGTTGGTTCTAGAGACGGTTTTGATTCTGAATGAGATATTTCGACGGGACAAGCATCTGACTCCGGATAACGTTTTGGACTTTCTTCTGATTCAGGAAAAACTTTTGATTCTGGAAAAGGTTTCAGTTCTAGACACGGTTTTTCTGACTCTGCACCAGCGTCTGCTTCAGCAAAAATGTTTGATGCTGGAGAAGTGTCCATTTCGAGAGCAGGTTCTGAATCTGGACAAATTTCTTGAAAAATGTTAGATTCGGAAGTCGGGTCTAATTTTGTTGCGACTTCTGACTCTGAGATGCCTTTGGGCTCTGGACAAATTTGCTTGTTTGGATTAACCTCTGATATCGAGCAAAGATCCATTTCTAGTTCATCTGCTTCCGGGAAGCTTTTCGCTTCTAAATAAGCGCTTTTCGCTTCTATTTCGGGGAAGGGTAGAACTTCTGGACAAATTCTAGGTTGTGGAACATCTTGTGCTTCCGGGAAGGCAAGAGGTTCTGTACAAATGCTTTGTTCTGGAACCACTCCTGCTTCTATGAAACCTTTAGCTTCTGGACCATATGTTGAACCTGAACTCACTTCAGCTTCTGAGAAGCCCACAGGTTCCGAAGAAACGTTTGATTCTAGAACCAAATCAGCGTCTGAAACTATGTTCGCTTCCGGAAAGCCTGTAGCTGCTGGACAAACACTGGGTTCTGGAGCGACTCCTTGCGATTGAGCCAATGCTTGTGCACAAGCATCAGCATCCAGTTCTGGACATGCTTCTGACTCTTCGCCGGGCTCCGAGTCTGGACCAACTTCTAGCTCTGGACAAATCTCCAGTTCCAGTCCAGGAGATTCTGGATCAGATTCCAGCGAACCAAGGTTCATTGACTCGAGACGCGGTATGAGTAACATTGGAATCCGATCCAGGGAGACCTCCTGAGGTACGGCACTCGCCGTCCTACCGCCACGGCCTCTTCCCCTTCCTCTGCCTCTCTAATCGGAAAGTAAGTTAGTTAGCAACAAATCAGTCCTTAGTCCTAGCTCTCAAGAAAGCACAGTCAATTGACACGAATTGACGTGAAGTAGTTTCTTGATTTAATTAACCTTAATCGACTAATTGGTCAAGTTAATTATTTTTCTGATACCTTTCCCCTTCCTCTTCTCATTGTTGTAATTTATGGCCGTATTGTAAACACGATGTGTCAATGCGAAGACCACAGTGGCAATTGGACTTGAATCAATTAATTAGTGTTGTCAATTATCTAGAGGTCAAGGGTCGTCATCAATTGACTAATTTTAATTACCAATTAACTTTACAATTAAAATTCCATTTGATCTTTTTCACCTCCGGTAAAAATTTTATTTCGATATTGTGTTGAAGTAAAGGCTACCTCCAACATTTTACCAAGCCTTCATTTCTGGGCATCTAATATTAATTTAGTGAAATTTTTTTTACAACTTTAATAAAAAAAAAAAAAGTTCCCTGTTCAATGTTTCAAAACCGTCCCAAAATTTCAAAATTTTGAATACTAAATTCTGATATTTTCAATATTTCTGAGTATTTTCTGTAAATATTTAACAACTTTTAAATCAAACATTTTATTAGCGGCAGACGGTACTTGAAAAAATAAAAAAGTGTTTTAATGAATATTTTGTTTAAAAAATGAAACCTAAAATTTCGAAATCCTCCATTTTTAAAATTTTCCTTTCTTTAAATATTGCAAAAAAGCTTTAACTCGGCTTTAATTTCAGCCGATTGATTTTTTTTCATTTCAAAATCGTTAACTCAAATTTAAAAAGGCGGTCAATATTCTAACTACGAGAGAGACCTAGAAACGTTGAATCGAATTTATTTTTATTTAGTGGCATCAAGTCATTACATAATTATTTCATGTAAGAATTAAGTTTTTGAGAGGTAAGTTTTTGTTAATAATAAATTTGTCTTATTTTCTTTTATTACAACTTTTATTTATTTATTTATTTACTGTATACAAGGTATTTACGCCTTGAAGTCAATTACATATACATAGTTTTGTAAATTAGAAATTAAAAAAAAAGGAAAAAAAAGAAGAAGTAACTTTTGCTCATTTTATGTGAGCGTACAGTAATTGAGAACGTCTTCCTTTTCCCCAAGTTAATTGCAAACCTGAACAAGGAGTTGATTAATTTATTTGACTAATTGAAAATTATTTAAATTTAAATTTTAAGTGTTTGTAATTCTACCTTGAAGACTACGGAAAGGGCGCATTTGAGGAGGCCTCCGTAAGAGAGACATCGATCCTCTTCTGGATCCAGAGCGGCTGTAATGGAGAGAAAATCGTTTGAAATTTGCTTTTGTAAAAAAAAAAAATGTTTTTTAAGTCTTGTTTTAAAAAATTTAAAACATTACTTGCGAACTCTTGACACTTGAGCATAAGCTCCATCGCTCTGCTCTGAACTGCCGCCGGAATTTCCCTTTCAACGTAAGCCAGCAACGACGTTTCATCTACGTAGCCTTCTTGAGATAGAAAATTCTGCTTCTTCATGGCGCATACAAGGACGCACTGAAAATATTTTGAAAATTTTAAATTGTAAATTTTAAGCTTAAAAAATACTTATGACCTACTTCATAAAGCCAAACAAGCCCGTACTAGGACATTACACGAGCAAAATTTGAATTTAAAAATGTGAAGGTTGAAAAATTTTAAATGACATTTTCTTAATAAAAAAATCTAAAACAAGCTATTTCTTACATGCATTTTTGATAGTTTGTCCTCTTCTGATTTGAAAACCATTTCTCTTTTGCATTGGAAAAATGACTGCATCGTTTTGTCAATCGTTTCTGTGATGAATTCCTTGCAAGACTTTTCGCACTGAACTTCCTGTAAAATAAATTAAAAAATTTGAAAAAATTAGTTGAAATTACTAGCTATGTAATCAACTAGTCTATTAAAAGTTAAGGCATTATTTGAATTAAAAATCTAAAAAAAAAAAAAAAAAAAAAAAAATTAAATCTTAAACCTAACCTAATTGTTTGCAATTAAATTTTTTTTGCCAAAATTTTCAAAAAATTAAATCGAGCTCTACCGAGTAAAGTGCCACCAAAATTGCCAAAATCAATAGGTTCTTCATTTTTCTGATATTATAATACTAAACTAGCTAAAAGCGTTTTTCGAATAAGTTCAAGGTATATTTATAAGCTTTTATTTTAAAGCTGTTTTAATTGAGGTAGGCCCAAACAATAGAGAGCCATTTCCTGTCAAAAGATTTTAATTGATTTAAATAATTGTTGCTCACCTCCAATTAAAAACATATACCCTTCTGTCATGTAATAGCGCTCATTATCACATGAAACTCATTTAAGAGTTATTTCGCACTGTACTTGCCTTTTGTTTAAACGACTGTTTACCCCCTGGTAGCACTACCTAAGCTCAGTACATTTTAAAACGGAATTTTGAACATTATTCGATGTTGTTTAAATTATCGTTTTAAGTTTTTGAAGAATCATTGTTTAAAAATGTTTCATATCTGAAATTCATTTGCAGTGTGAAACGTGCAACATAAAAGGCGTTGTTAAATACTGAAAAAGCAATTTGATATTTTTGATATTTTGATATTTGAAAAGCAATATAAAATGTTATGATATTTTAAAGTTGTTAGGCTATGCCTGCAAAAATTATAATACCGTGAGAAAACAGACTAACCAAAAATCGTTACAACTATGGAGGGACTCATAAGTCCCAAATCAAGTGTGCGGAATATTTTTTAGGAGAAAATTATACTAAGATTCGAAATTTGGTCATAAGGTTGCATGCAATTTCTAAAATCTAGCCCTAATTACATTATTCATAAAATCGAAATATCGCCGCCCCCATCATAGTCAAGTTGACGTTATTAAGACTTCCCGTTTCTGCTGGAACATACTTATATATAATAAAAAAAATTTATGTTTTTCGTGGTATTTATACAAACAAATCTGATACTGCGTCGCTGACTATCGCTAAGTAAGATTTGACAAAATTACTCGCATTTTTAAAATGTTGAACACGAGGTTATGCTAGTAATTTATTTATTTTCTAGAATTCAGTTATTTAAAATTATAGGTACGAATAATTAGTAGCATTATTTGATTTGTATTGGTGTACATTTGTTGAATGTTGATTTATTTGCAGAGCTGTCAATAAGAAAATAATTTTTTTAAAAATACAATAAATAAAACACATTAATCACTTGCAATTATAATGATGTAATTTTACCGTTCCGATCATATCAAGCATGCACTTGATCATGGGGTCATAGCTTTTACAGAATTCGTCCTCATTGTCCATTTGACCTTTTTTAAATTTTAGAAAAATAGTTGTCGTTTTTTTTTGTAATTGAAAAAATAGTCTCTGGCACTCACCTGTTTTTTCCCTGCATTCTTTAAATTTCGACAACACTTTGTCCAGCAAATTAGCTGGAACCATTTCGTCCGCAAATTTCATCAACTGCTCGTCAGACACAAATTGTCCGTTTTCATCCAACATTCCCTCTTTAATCATTACGCATTTTAAAATACCTAAAAAAAAATTTTAAACCAAATTTTAAAAATAATATTTTAAAAATATTATTTTATATTATTAATTTTTTTTAAATATAACTATTTTTTTTTGAAAAGCCATATGTTAGTTTAGTTTTACAATTCATTTTGGATGACTTCTCCTTCGGACTTTTAAACTTGAGTGTTTTAGAACAGGTAGCAATTCCACCGAGCTGCTTCTTTGTGAGCGTTGATACGAATTCTTTGCATGTTGCATCTGGAGCTGCAGCTTCAACGTAGGCCTTTTAAACAATGTTTTAAACAAATTAAACAATTGGCTAAGTGTATTCAAATAACCAAAAACAATCAATCAATCAATAAATAACCAAACAAAAAACCTTACAAAGGCAAATAGAAATAGGACCAGAGTTGCAAAAACCCAACTCTTCATTTCTAAACAAGAAATCGAATGTTCGATCTTGTCTCTTTTGTTCTAACTTTGTTCTAAAACAAAGGCAAGCGTAAAAACGCGTTGGTTTTTATATAATTTAATTAAAATTTAAAAAAAAATCAATTTTTTTTCTATCCTTCACATTGCTAATGAGCATTGAGAGCAACGCTTCCTTGTAAATTCATTCAAGTTTTCAATTGAAAATTGTGTTGTTCATGCAAAACACAATGAAAGCATTTTTTACTTTTTCTTTTTTTTTCGAACTGTCACGCCTATATTCCAAATGAATAAAAAAAAATTTGCAAACAAATATTCACATACGAAAAAGAGTAAAGTTTTGTTGCCTGTTTAGCTCTGCCTGCCACGTGAGTAATGTCTTTAGTTTTATTCTGATGTTAATTAGGAAATTAATTTAATTGTAATTGTCTGATTAATTAATATCTAATTAACAAGCTTACACTTAAAGTTGGTAGCAATTGCCATTGTTGAAATGTGTTTCAGAGTATTGAAGAGTATTCAGGTGTATTGAGTATATTATGGTTTCACATTAATTATTTCTCGTACTCTAAATTGGCCAGTGAATTCTTTCAATACATTAATTTAGCTAAATATTAATACAATAATATTAATATAAATTATAATAATAATTAAAATAATAATTAATTAATTAATTAATATAATTATAATATTAAAGTATTAAACAAAAAAAAAGCACAGTATTCGCAAGAAGAAAGTACGAAATGAAAGTAAAATTACAAGAATTCTTTACAAAACTTTTAAGCGATTAATTTTTTTAGTACTAGTTGCCAAAATTCAGCGTTAACTCAAGTCTAAAATTAAACTAATTTTTTTTCTCGTTTTAACCGGATATTTTATTTTTTAGCCTGTTTTTTTTTGTGATTTTCTAACCTGATACTTTTCATTTTTTTTACTACATAATAATGTTCTCCTTTTAGTTGTTTAGTTATTTAGAAAAAGTTGTTTAGTTATTAGAAAATAAGCAAAGCAATGGCTATACCGTCATTGTCATCTTGTCATTTGCAAATTGCCAGAAACTAACATTTTTTTAACTCTGACATCTACCGCATGATGAAGCGGTACGTGTGACCGTTTTAGTTAACTTTTCGTTTTAACTTGTTAAGTTTTTTAAAGTTTTTTTTTTCAAAAAGTTTTGCTTTTTTATGTGATTTTTTTTAAAAATTAGTCATAAGGAATGTATTCTGGTGGTGGCTCTTCCTTGCTCTCTTTTTCCTTCTCGTTGACATAGTCCTCGTCGTCATCTTCCTCATCTTCATCTTCCTCAGGGCGGGGCCCGAGGAGCTCCACCTTGGTGGCTTTGCGCTGTTGGTGGAGCAGAGCTATGCCACCACCGAGGACGAGGGCGTAGAAAATGAGAAGGAACCACTTGCCAATGGCCCAGATCTTGAGGCTCACGTCAAGCACCTTCAGGAGCGTCCTTGTAAAGTTGTCCAGGTCACCTCCCTGAAAGTGGAAGGAGTCGAACCGGGTCATTTTCAAGATTTTAATTTTTTTAAATTTTAAACATGTTCTGAATAATTAAAACAAGCATTTCGACCCTACCTCCTCAACCCAAAGGACAGGGACCATGGCATAGGAGGCTTCGGAGAAAGTGGCCATGGCCAGCCACGGTGTCAGCTCAATGTTAAACTGCAATCGCTGCCGCACTTGAATGGACACGCCAGTCATCTACGGAAAAATAATCATAAATAATTGTCATTACAATTTAATGAAAATTAATTGAAAATTTAATGAGAATTTAATTACGGAAAAATATGATAATTGTCATAAAATACACAATTTACTGATGTAACCGAGCTCATTATTAAGGTGCGTCAAAAATACCTAGAGATGGTTCAAGCTAATCATGCTATGAACTAAAATTCCATTTTCTTGACGGCAGAGAAGCGCCTCTGTTATTAAGAGTAACCAAACAAGCCCGTTCTTGACAGGAGAAGTCCGAGGGACACTATCATGCCAAAACGGAAATTTCCGGAAAATTAACGGAAACCTTAGCGGAAAACGTAAAACTTTGAAATCGGCAAAGTTTACAAATAAAACAGAAGGAATTAACAAAATGTAGGCAAGTATCACGGAATATATCACGGAAAAATTCCGGTCAGACTATTCCGTTTGAAATATTAGGTTTAGTTAGGTTAGGTTTAGGTTATTCAGGATATAACCTAGACTGACTATTTATAAAATTAAATTTAAGCTAATAAGATCAGGGTAAAAAATTTAGACCCAAATATTCCGGCCGAAATTTTTCGTTTTAAGCTTTACATATTTAAAATTCCGGAAATTTCCGTTTTAATTGCAAACTTTGCCAATTTCAGAGTTTTACGTTTCCACCTGGATGGAATTTTCCGTTTTAGTCATAAATTTTGCTAACTGCGGAAATTTCCGACTTCGGCGTGGTTAGTAAAATTAAAATCGTTTGGTCCTAGCACGGACGGGCTTGTTTGGCTTTGTTATTTAAAGCAATTCCCCATTGGATTGGATGTAATTAACTGAATTCATTATTGGTGTTAGTTTCTTCTTTTTTTTTCCCAAAATTTTGATGCTTTATAGTTTGTAATTTTAGCCTAATGCTGTGCAATTAAAATTCAGTTTTTAAGTAATAACCACCAGTAACATATTGTAAGTTATAATGTTGGCACAAAACATTATTGGTACTCTAGTATCCCAGTTATTGATTTTGACACGCCCCATGAACCCTTAACCCTACTTAAGGGTTACGTTGACCTTAACACTACATAAGGGTTACGTTGACCTTAGCCCTACTTAAGGGTTACGTTGACCTTAACCTAGGAGCCCTTGATGCTTTTAGTAACCATGCTTACCGGATGCAGGTCAAAGTAGCCATTATGCTTCTCCGGGTCAGGGTCAAGCCCGATAACGTTTTTGAACAGTATGGGATCTCCACCGAGAAAATGTGGGTTCGACAGGTACAGAGGTGCTCCTACGTTTTTGAAAATTGAGAACATTTTTTTAATAAGTTTCTTATTATTTAAAAAAAAAGTATTTTTGAGTGATAGAAATGATGACGAAGAGTTGAAAACATTTATCAGAAAAGCAGAATAATTTCGGCAATTTCGGAAATTAAAAATTAAAAAAAAATTACATTTAAAATTTAAATTAAAAAGCGTTTGAAAACCTTCAAAACATGAAGCGACGGAAGCGATTCCAGTGATGCCGCAGTGTGTCATGTTGTCACTGTGACAGAAACACCAGTTGTCCGGATTCTTGTCCACGCTCGACAGCGTCTCGCTGTCAATTCGGTAGCGGTAGCAGTCAATGCCGCTCGTCTTGACCTCCTTCTCGATGTAGAAGGTCAGGGAGCGGCAGAGGTCAGGGATGAAGGCCTGTAGGACTGTCTCGGGGGTCAGAAACGGTTGATACAGCATTCCGTCCGTGCCGTTGATGGTGTTGCACGGTTCACCGCGCCACTTGCTCAGGATCCGTTGTCCGTTCCAGGACACGACGCGTCCAAAGTCACGTGAGTTGTACCGTCCGCTCCGAACCTGGTACGTTCCGTCGTCACTGTTGTTTCTCTACGGTTTTAGAAAACCAGGGTTTTCGATCTTCCTTTTTTTCATCGTTTTTTAACTTTCTTTCCACGGTTTCAAATTACTTTATCCTATGCCTTTGTTTAATTTTTCCATAATTTTTAAATGTATTTTTCAAGTTTCTTTTTTTAAAGAATTTTCCGTAATTTCAATTTTTTAAAATTTGAACTGTTATTTTTCAACTTACTGCGTGTAAGATTTTTTTTTTCATTAGTAAAATGTTTTATTCGGTTTATTATTTGGAGGAAAAGGAGAAAGGAAAAGGCATAGAAAGGCTTGTAAATTTGTTCCATTATTTTTTTTTAAAAGAATTTAAGAAAAACTTTAGAGTATTCAAAACTAGAAACTAGCCAAATGAGCCTGTCCTAAGATAGGAAACGCTAAAATTCTGTTGTGCTAGGACGGGCTCGTCTGGATTTTCAACGTAAATTTCAACTTACACCTTCCAGGATTCCCATTTTTCCGTCCATGAGCTGAGCAGGAATGTTAATGTCCCCTGGAAAGCAGATTTCTTAATTAAATACAGAGCCTTTCAAAAGTAGAAGCTTTTAAGGAAAAAGAAAATAGACCATGATAATAACTGTTCTAAAAATGCAAAGAATTTTCCAATTTTCATCTTTGATGAATTGGTTATTATGGAAATGGTGGCTACTAAAAATAACGTAATAACGTAATTAATAATTAATTTTTGTAATTGCAACTGCAATTTTGCTGAAGTACTCACTGTATGTTTTAAAAATTACCAGCGGATTCTATGAGGGGATCTTTGGCCAACTCCAGAAATGATTGGACCGTGAATCCGTCAAAAAGGAGCTCTCGCACGGTGTGCGTCCTCGTCAACTTTTCGCCCTTGGCCACGAGCATGTCGTCGAGCGTCGCGAGTAAGTAGTCTGCGTCGGTGAAGTCATGGGCTATTTTGGCCACGCCCTAAATCCAATGTAATCATTTTTTTTTTAAATTTTGTAATACAATATTAACAAATTGTTGAAATGTTTGAAAATAAATTTAGGATTTTCTTTTAATTTTGAAAAAAACTTTACCACATAGGCAATGTTCAGAAAAGTGACTTTGTCCGTCTCCTTGCCCTTGGAGAGGCTAGGCTGAAAGTGGTAGACGCGCACTTGACGGTACTGGATAACGTCATCGTCCAAGTTGACCTTGATGTCCACCTTTTCCAAACTTTCCCTAAAACCAGAGGTCAAAGGTCAAGGGTCAAGGAACTGGAGATTAGTTAACCCTTACTTGTAGACGTAGGGTCCCACTTCCTGCAGAATGGGCTTTGCACCCGTCGCAATGTCCTTCGGATTCGTGATGTTGAAAACTCGGACCCTTAAGTACACCTTTGAAAGAGGGGGGAGGGGGTTAATTTGGAAAAATTGTAATTTCGAAAATGAAAATCAAACCGGAATCGGAATTTTTTGCCACATGACCCAGGTCGGAGTGCCTTCAACTATGCGCGTACCCTGTTCAAAATTAAAAAAAAAAAACATAATTGAAGTAGTTTTTAAGAAATTAAATATCGTTCGAAAATTTGCTTCTGCGATGTTCTTTTAATTTTTAAAGCAAAAGGAAATCCCAACTTTTTTTTGTAAGCGATGAACCCCGATTAAATTGAATTAAGCTTAAATATCATAATTGGGTATGTATAATTCAGTTGAGTTTAAATTGGTTGAGATCTGAAGTCGTTAGATTTATGCCTTTTGAAAACTAAATTTTTGAAATATTTAAAAAAATAAAATAAAATTTAAAACAAAAATTGAACAATTTTTTTTCTTAAGTTTTGAAAAACTCACAAATGCGACGCCAAAGTTAGTTATGGCGTCAAATCCTCCGAGAATCATTGGAATGAGAACGAGGAGGCTTCCACCGCCAAAGATCATCATCAGCCACGGTAATTTTTTAAAAAATCCCATTTTCAAGCTTGATTTTTAAATTTAGAACAACTACGCAATTCGAACACGAAGTAACTACTCTAAATGTGTCACTCTTAAGTTTGTCTAAAGCACTAAAAGCCCTCTTTTCGCTAGTAAAATGTTAGAGTTCAATTAATAATGTTTCATGTTCAGAGGCAGTGTTCTAAAATGTTTTAAATTTTAAATGAGGGCCGAACCTTCCAGAAGCATTTTTAGTAAGAAGCATTTTTTCTAGGAAGCAACATGCAGCCAAAGCTTTCCTTCCTCCTTTTTATGGCTTAAATAATGGAGGATTCCAAATACAAATTTCATGTTTTTTGGTCGTAATGTTGAAGGAGGGCCGGTAAACATTATTTTATTTACCTGTTGACTACCTGCTGGTTCTTAATTGACGAATATTCTATAAGTGGAGCAGAGCAGAATATTGCCAGCATTTCGTAAAAAATATCTAAAATTTGCAACATTTTTTATTTCATTTTTCATTTTTTTTTAAAACTAGGTTGTAATACCTGGTGATTCTAGGGTTATGTTTAGGTTAACAAGACTAATTTTTAGTTATGGACTATAATATTCTATAGGTGGAACATGGACGAATATTGCTAAACTCTTTTTTTTCTAATTATCTGAAATTTTCGAAATTTTGATTTTTTTTAAAAATCTACGTTGTATCTTTGTCTCCTGAGGGATTCATAATAAGCTTCACTTCATCTTTTTTCTGGCGCATGAAAACGAGCAAAAATGCAAGGCCAGGAAGAAGGACAATTCCTATGAGGAGCAATAGCCAAGAAATGAAGGACCATCCCGTAAGGACGCTGGAGAGAAGCTTGAGCGTAGATTTATTTGGCCCCTCCAAAGTGCCACCCTGTACAAAAATTAATTTTTAATTTTAAAAAAATCAAGCGGAAATGTTGTGAATTCGACATCAAATTTTTTAAATTCTTTCTAAACCTGTTTTTGACTAATGATTTATTTTTTTAATGGATACACTGAGCTCAGATACTTAAAAAACGCTCTGTACATTTTGACATTTTTCCATTACCTCTTCCATCCAGAGAATTGGCATGATATGAGAAGATACATTGGCGAAAGTGGGCATTGCCGGCCAGTTGGAAACCTCAATGTTGAATTGAAGTCGATGTCGAGCTGCAAGGGACGCTCCAGTAGTCTAGTTTTAAGAATTTCGAACAATTTTTAAATTCAAAACAAAAGATGTAATTCACTAAGGGGTCCCTTACTGGATTCAAGTCCAAGTACCCCCAGTGCACTTCAGGGTCTGGATGAAGCCCTTCAACCAATTCTTGAACTTCGGGTTGAACAAAGAGCAAATGCGGCATTGAGAGCATCAGTGGAGCACCTTTAAAACACACGATAAGACTATAAATTTTCATATTTTATAAATTATAAATTTAATTAATTAAAATAATTAATTAGATATTAAACCTAAATAATAATTAAAACTACAGTTAAGAACTGAAAAACCGTGTTACAAAATCTATCTAGATATGCTAGATTGGGCGTTAGAAAACTCTAATTTAAATATATGGCAAAGAAGCTACACAAATATACTTTTTAACATGAAAAAAAAGTCTGAGGAGAGGAATATAATTTTTTAAAATATATTTCTAAACTATTTTTTTATCTAACCTAGAAAAACGTTACATTGTCGTAAAACTTGCAATACCACGCTGCAGAGGTTTATTTTTTTTTTTAAATAAAAGAGTCCGATGTTTCGATTGTTTTAAAAGTGGTCTTAACAGTGACCCCCGGGTCAAGCTTTTGAAAAGGTTGTTGACCTCTAACCGTCAAAGCAGGGTGCCACTGGAATGACCCCTTCGACCTCACACGTTTGGTTGACAGGGCAGAAGCAGGCGTTGGTAGGGTTGTTCTGTCCCGAGGCGTACATGGACCGTGGGTGACGGAAGCGGTAGGCCGGAATGCCATCGTAGTAGACCGTGCCACTGTGGACAAAGGTGATTGACCTGCAGAGACCTGGCACCGTGACCCTTAAGGTCATGCCGTCTTCCAGAAAGGGCTGGAAAATGATGCCGTCAGTGCCGCTGATGACGTTGCACTCCTCACCGCTGTACGACATGAAACTTCCCATACCGTTGTGGCTAACCACTCGCCCAAAATCAGCGCTATTTCTCTTCCCAGTGTGAACAACAAACCATCCTAAATTTAAAACAGAATTCTGACTTTAAATACAGCGTTTAGAGAAAAATCCTTGTTTAAAGAACATTATTATTAAAAAAAAATGCGTGTTTAGAAAAAGTGAAACGAAACGAATACTCACCATCGTCAGTCCCGTTTTTCTAAAACCAAAACAAACAAACAATTTAGCAACATTTGCTTCTACAATTTCTAAAGTAATCTTCTAATTTTAGTTCTCCTTTTCTGATACTGTTGAAAAAAACATAAGTAAGCAAAAAATTTATTTCAATTTCTGCAGGAACCTGAAAAACTCAAGCAAGCCCAAACTGAATAAAAAAAAAAGTTTCGTTTGACGTTTATGTTGACTAATAATTGAGAACCGCATTTATAAAAGTTGTTGATAATTCCTAAACACGCCCGTCCTAGGGCAGGAGGATTTCAATATTAATTTCTGGATTTTACTGTAATTGACATTTTCAAACTAAATTTTAAGCACACTTTTAATTTATTTTTAATTTTTTAATCATGTTTTTTGTGAGACATTACACATTAAAAGAAAAACAACCCCCTCCATATACCCTCTTTTCACGCACTCACAATAAGAGCCGTCCGTTTTTAATAATAGGAGTATGCATTCTTTCACTACATCGTCTGTGTTTGAGTTTTAAATTATATCATTTAAACGTTAAAAATCGTGAACTTACGTCTTCAAACATGCTCGTTTTTCCGTCCAAAATTTTCTCAGGTAGTTTTACTTCGCCTGCACTTTGAACCATGGGGTCATTTGCCAAATCCACAAAATTTTGAACCGAAAAACCGTCGAAAAGGAGGTCACGCACTTTCTCACGCCGCGTTAACCTCTCACCCTTCTTTGCCATCATTTCATCTAGTTTGTACAGCAAAAAGTCCACGTCTGTGAATAGGTGAGCCAGTTTTGCAACGCCCTGACCAGAAAAAAGTCATGAGGTCAAAATGAGGTCATCAAGAGGTCAAAGGTCAAGGCAAGGTGTGGGCTTACGACATAGGGAATGTTGATCATTGTCACGATGTCATCTGGGTCGCCGCCAGAAAGCTCTCTTTCGAAATAGTAGTAGCGAATTTGACGGTAACGCACGGTATCCGCCTCTTCGTCGGCCGTTATATCCACTTTGAAAATTGTTTCTCTAATTTTAATTAAAAGTGTGAAAATTTTATCAACTGGATTTTGATTGGCCAATTAAAAGTCCAGGTTAACAGTTCTGCCCTACCTGTAGACATAAGGGCCCATTTCGACGAGGCGTGGTTTGAGGCCAAATTCAAGCTCTTCGGGATTCGTGATATTGAAAACGCGAATTTTCAAGTACACCGGAATCGGAATCGTTTTCCACTGATTCCACGTGTTTGAATTGTTGACTAACCTTACTTTCTAAAAAAAAAATCAAATTTTAAAAATCGTTTTGTTTAAAAAAATAAAACTTCAGCATATGAATTTTTTAATATAAAAAAAAATGTTATTTAGATAAAACAAATAAAGTGAAATAAATTTCATTAAACAACCGGCTACATTTTTCCCCTAAATTCAACTCACAAAACATTACTACAATAGTTTACTTTCTGCTATACTATAATGTACAGGATAGTTTTCTTGTAAATTAAAAAAAGTGTGTGAAATTCTTTTTGTAAAAGTGTATTAAAATTTTTGTTCTAAAATTTTAAAACATATTTGAACAGTACCATACTAATTGCTGTTTTGATGATTTTGTTGAAGCCACCAAACATGAGTGCGAATGTCACCAGTGCTACAATTGCACCTGAAATAATTAGCCCCAGTGGAGCTCCACGCAACTTACTTTTACTGCCTGCCTTAACAGTCATTTTGTTCTGTTCGAACAATGTTTTAAAAAAATTTCAAACAGCCAAAAAATTGTTCAAATGAGTCAAGGCCTACTTGAAAACTAAGCTGGATTTTGATGTCGTAACAAGTATTTTAAGCCTAAAAATTTCCACCTTTTTCTTGTCAATATCCCACTATTTTTCATTAAGTAAACTTCCTGAGAATTCGCTCAAGATCAATTTCAAGATCAAATAACCCACTTCTTCTTAATAAAGAGTTGATTTTCGATTTAAATGCAAAAACAAGGTCAAATAGTCAATTAAGATAAAAGTTAATGACACTTGAGATGAGAATCTCATTTAAAATTTATTAAAATAGCCAAACACATACGTCTAAAACTCGAGTACCCTTAAGGGCCCTCGGGCTTTTAATGGGAAATCCCCATGTCATGCACTCACGATAAGAGTAATGCACTTTTCATTTAAAAAAAAATGCCCATTATTTCAAACCAACGTAACGCAAACGCACCCCTTTTATTTCTGTCTCTTTAAAAATGAATTTCGAATAAACGGGTTTTCTCGAAAAGTAAATTAAATAAATACTCTTAAATACTATTTTAAAAAATTCAAAATTTCTTCAAAGCAGGACCTTCACCAAATCTAATAGTTTAAGGACGACAAAATGTTTAAGAACGAATAAGTTTGACTCGATATTTGATGTAAATATTTGAGTAAAATTGAGTTACACATGAAATGCTTAAGATTAGAAATTCAGTCAAGATTGTTTTCTAAGAGTAATTAAAACTTACAGTTTTTTAAATAATTTGCCTAAAAAATAAAGTTTGAGTTTTAAATAATTAGTAGAATTAGCTAAGTAGGCGACGTCTTAGGATCCTCATAATTCCGTCGCTGCTTTCACCGCTCGATGACGTAATTGGGAGATGGAGCGTTAAAAATTGAGCCAATTCCCTCGGTAGATCAGTGGGCGTGAATGGAATTGCGTGTTTTCCCACTGCGCGTGCGCAGAGGCACTTGAGCGACACGTGACTTAGAGGTCGGAAGCCTGGGTAGGGCGTCGCCAGGAGCTGAGACAGAGGTGACTTATTGTTGCGGTCAACTTGATCCACGTGAGCGCCGGCTCCCACCAGGAATTCAACGATCTAAAAGTAATTTTAAAACAAAATCAAACTTTTTAAAAATTATGAAAAACCAACAACTTTTTTTTTAACTTTTACTTTTGTGTATTTTAAAAACGGCTTTTGAAAGCGCCTAGTACCTTTGTATCATACTCTTCATTTGCGACTAGAATGTGAAGGGGCGTGGATCGTGCGTCATTGAGAGCGTTGACGTCTGCTCCGCATATAACTAGAAACTCCGTAACCTCGGTATTTGGAAACACGGTTAACTATAATTGCAAATTAAATAATAGTTAAAGTTAATTAACTAATTACCCAATTAAAACAATCATAAAGAATCTGACTGTACAATTAAATGAGGTTTTAGATACTTACCTGACGATCCTCCATGAAGAAGTTGCTTCGAACGACATTGTTTTTGCTGACTACCATATGTAAAATCGTGTCGCCGTTAGTACACATCCTCGGGTTGTACTCAACCAACCTCGTTGTTGCCTAAAATACAAAAATGAAACAATAGAACTGCAATTCGGCAAAAAAAAAAATTACTGAAAAGTAAATTTTTTTTTTATAGTTAATGAATGAATAGTTAATACTAACCATTTATCAACATAACGTTAACTTACCATTTTCAGTTGAAACCACTCTTCGGGAGTTTTCGTGACTTTTCGAAGCAAATACAGTAAATGGGTACAGCAGCGTAGACACCTGCAAGAAATAAAAGTTCAATATGAAAATTTTGCTACCTATTTAAAAAAAAATGAAAAGTCCTCTTTTTTTAAAAATTTAAACTCAATTCAGACGTTTAGTAATTCCAGTAAAAGATGTTTATTTAAAAATGTACCGGTCGTAGCTCTCCAGCTGTCGCTTGAATTGAGGCCTGATTTTGACGAGCTTCGATGCTTCAGGAATTTGATCTATCAAAAGGCTGTAGGTTCTCATGAGGGCCGTAAAGGTGAGGGCCGTCGCCTCCAGCGGGGCAAAGTAGCGTGGATGATGCTCATTATTTCGATCCAAGTCCAGGTACAAACGTATCTTTAATAAAAAAAGTACTTTGAAGAACATGAAACACGTTTTCACTTGACAAAAATGTTTACTGTGCTTTTAAGCTCAATTTAGCAAAAGTAAAAATTCATGGCGTGTGTGATTGTGTGAATGGAATGTTTCACAATATTTTTTAGGTTTACAATAATTGGAAAACTTTTGTTATTTTAATTGTGAATTGATTTCGGCCCCTAAGAAAATACTCTAATGATGAGGAACAATTAGAGTACCAACATGAGGCCTCCCTGTACAAAATTGCAATATAACATTGTGCAAAATTTACATTTAACATTGATTTATGATTTCATAACGAAAACAATCGCAACAGCAAAAAACAAAACACATTGTTTTTTCTTTTTTGTAAAAAATACGACACTAGGTCATTTAGGTTTACAAAGTCTAAAAATCGTTTCGAATTTAAAAAATAGTTTTTAAGTTTTCTTTTTCAAATTTTTACCAGTGCGAGTGCCGTAAAGCACGAGTCCCCGTAGAGTATGGAGTCCTTGGCAATGCGGAGTTGCAGAGCGTAGATCCAGAGAGAGATGCAGAGAGGATAGAGCTGCAAATCAGCGTACGCTGCTCCACGGTACATGATCCTGAAGATCACGTCCTTGTGCGAACTCCCCAGAATTCGCTCCGCCATGAGGAGGCTGTTGATCCGCATCAACTCAACGTCGCTCGAAATCACCTCCAGCTCTCTCTTGGTTTTAAACTCCTCCACATGCACAACAGGGCCTGTTTTAAAATTTTTAAAAATATAAAATATATTCAAATTTAAAAAAAAATCCCCCCACTGATCACTTATTTTCATTATTTGTTTTGTTTCATAATTATTATTCATTAATTTACCGTCAGTAGAATTCGAAAGAATAGAGTAGAGAGGCGTGTAGGGAAGACTAGGTTTGGCCACTCCAGAACGCTCCCTTAAGTGGACAGAGTCCCTCCAGTAGCTTAGGGCCATTTGAATGTCGTGATGCTCGTCAATGAAGGTGGAGCCCATGAGCTCAAGCATTTCTGCCTGCCTCTCTGCTGCATATCCATCCACGTTCTCTATCAGGTAATTGAAGATGAGCGTTGCTCCCTAATTAAAGAAAAATATTTGCATAATTTGTTATTCTTTTAATAAACATTTTTTTTTAATTGTTTGAAAAATGTTGTTTTTCCTTATGAGGCGACACTAACCTTGAGGGCAGCGGTCTGAAGAGCATCGTCCCCATACCTGTTGGTCTGGAATGGATCAGCGCCGTAGCGAAGCAGTAGTTTTGTCGTTTCAAAGCGATGCTCTTGAATTGCGTAGTGCAGGGCCGTCTTGAGCTGAATGTCTTTGGCATTGACTGAGGCGCCGTGAATTAGGAGGTACTCACATAGAGGTGCACTCTGAACAGAGTTAATCAAGCACGTTCCGCCTAAAAACCGTGTTAAAAATTAAGCTAACTAAAAAAATATGTGGTGTTCTTGTGTTATTTTTAAGATTGTACGATTGCATTGTTGTTCGTTGTTGTTGTTGATTCAATTAAAGAGAAAATTACCATTGTAGTTTGGTAGCTGAATGTCGGCTCCAGCTTCCTCGACCAAGAACTGAACAATGTCAAGATGAGTCATGAAGCATGCTGACCTGACTGGACTTGACCCCGTGTCACTGACGGAGTTGACATTGGCACCGTACTTGACGAGACATTTGACTACGCCCAGGCGGCCGGCCACACTGGCACACCAGAGGGGAGTAACCTAAATATAACAAAACTGAAATTCATCTTTCAAAAAAAAAACCTGTTTTAAAACAGCTTGTAATATATTTTTAAAATTTTGAAAATTAGAGTACGTTTTAGGATAAAAAAAAAATGCGCTTACGCGATGACTAGCTTTTTCGTCTACAACTTCGTAGATTCCTCGCTGCTCAATTTCAGCTCCGCAAGTTTCAATCAAGTACTGAACAATCTCCAAGTTCCCTCTTTTGCATGCAATGAAGAGGGGAGCACATCCGTCGGCTTTAACTCCTCCAGCGATTTTCGATCGCTCCGCCTTCTCCAGCCGCTCGAGGCTGATGCGGAGACTGTTGGATAATCTAGCTCCAGGAGCAGCGGATCGTACTGTTTTCAAAATTCGAACAGAAAATTAGAAATCACTACACAACACTATTCAGTATACACTTATTAATACAAGTACAAAGTTGCACAAGTTGTAGCAAAGAGTTAAAAACTTATTTTGAGATTAATTGCACCACTTAATTACTTTTTAATTACTCAAGTATTGAAATAAAACACTTGTAGAAATACCTTACCTTCAGCATGCAAGTCCTCTCCAAGATTTTCCTTCGTACGTGGTATGCCAGCAGCCTGAGAAAGGTTAGACTTGGCCAAGGGCCACATTTTGTTGAACATTTTCAGTTGACCTGGAGGTCAAGGACTCAGGTAAGGGTCCTTATTTCTGAAAAACGAGAAGAAAACTTTGAAAACTTCACATTAATTGCACCGATATCAAATTAAATATAGAGGTTGCGCAGATTGACCTATCTACCTATCTCACGACTTAAACCTAACTCGATAGGTAAGCTCCGCCCACCGTTAGGTGAAGCTTCGCCGATAAGTCACAAATTTGAGATAGGTGACCTAATGAAAGGCCCTCTTTAGGTCAGACTTATCCTCCACGCCCTATCGCAGAATGACCCAAAGTTTGTACAATAAAATGGCACAAATTAAAATATTCAGTTCAAGCGTTGTAAATAGTATTAATACAATTAAATTAGACGTCTGACCGCTCACTGCAGCCGCTTCATGCACGGCCCCCAACTACGCTACAAATTCAAAACTTTTTAAAAATTGGTAAATGTGTTAATTAACATTCGTAACCGCTCGCTACAGCCGCTACATGCATGGCCTCCAACTACGCTACAAAGCCAAAAAAATTATTTTGGGAAAACGTGCTAATTAATATAACTAACATTGAATTAGTACTAAATAACGTGTTTGACCGCTCACTGCAGCTGCTGCATGCACCGCCCCCAACTACGCTGCAAATTCGTAAAGTTCGGGAAATTTTAATTAAAATCAGTATTAAAATGAATTTTTATTGAGACGTATTTGACCGTTCGCTGACAGCTTATGCAAAATTTAAACAAATCTACAAAATCTAGATTTGTAAATTTTCAAATTTTCTGCGTTTGAATTCTGCATGTGCGTGTAAAAGCTGTAGCTACCGTCCAAAACGTCATTTTTTGTTACTATAATTCCACTACTGCTAAATATTTCTTTTCTCCAATTTTCTAAAACTTTGAATTTGTAGCGTAGTTGGGGGCCATGCATGCAGCGGCTGCAGCGAGCGGTCAAATACGTCATTTGTTGTCACTATAATGCCACTACTGCTAAATAATACATTTTATCAATTTTCAAAATTTCTTAAATTTGTAGCGTAGTTGGAGGCTATGCATACAGCGGCTGTAGTGAGAGGTCAAACAGGTTATTTAACGCTAATTCAGTGCTACTAATTTTAATCAACACCTCCAATTTTAAAAACAATTGAATT